>RJVU01073043.1:8743510-8774772 GCA_003731715.1 Anabarilius grahami
ACAACTTCATTCTTTATAAATCTCTCCAACAGTGTAGCATTAGCCGTTAGCCACAGAGCATAGCCTCAAACTCATTCAGAATCAAACGTTAACATCCAAATAAATACTTTACTCACATAATTCGAAGCATGCATACAGCATGCATGATGAACATCTTGTAAAGATCCATTTGAGGGTTATATTAGCTGTGTGAACTTTGTAAATGCGTTGTAATATAGTCGAGAGCTCGTGTGGCAGGGAGCACGTGATTTAAAGGGGCGGCGCCCAGCGTAAATCAGTGCATTGTTAATGATGCCCCAAAATAGGCAGTTAAAAAAATAAATTAAAAAAAATCTATGGGGTATTTTGAGCTGAAACTTCACAGACACATTCAGGAGACACCTTAGACTTATATTACATCTTGTGAAAAAGCATTCTTGGGCACCTTTAAAATGGAAAACCATTATTTTGAATTGTAATAATATTTCACAGTATTGCTGTTTTTTCTGTATTTTTTATATACAGCATGATGAACATGAGACTTCTTTTTTTTTTAAAATAATTATAATAGTAATGCGTCCATTCTTTTGACTGGTACTGTAATTTAAACTATAATAGGCCTAAACAAAATTTTCTTCACATGTGTGCATGCATGCATGCATGAGATCACAAAAATCATGTTTTCTGTCAAGAGTGGACATTATATTAACGTTAATACAGCTGATATGATCCTGTTATCAAAGTTTTTTTTTTTTTACATAGCCTACCTGACTGAAAGGTAGGCTATTATGCGGGTCTTTGTCTTCTTAAGTGTGAATCACAGCATTATTCATGAAGATTCACGCCTCCATGCATACTGTGTGTCTTGGCAAAAAGTGTCTTACAAAATTTAAATCAATATATTGTTTT
This sequence comes from Anabarilius grahami, assembly GCA_003731715.1. Taxonomy (NCBI): domain Eukaryota; kingdom Metazoa; phylum Chordata; class Actinopteri; order Cypriniformes; family Xenocyprididae; genus Anabarilius; species Anabarilius grahami. Next base: position 8,744,399 of record RJVU01073043.1, read on the forward strand.
GTATGAACAAGTAGGCAGGATAATTTTTACATTATTTTGAAGCAAAAATTCCTCCAATACCCAGAAGTCTAGTGAACACATATTTAATATTTGTTTTTTGGCCTTATTTCAGTGAATTAAGTTTTTTGTTTTTTCAATAACCATGCATAAACATTATTCCTTCAAAAATACAAACATGTACATACATGTTCCTCACATATTATGGTAGTCTAGTTCGTGCTGAATACAGTGTAATGATACCTTTTCCATTAATATGTTTTTGAACAACTGAAAAAACAAATATCAGGGCATGTCAAAACTTCTCCAGGACCCCAAATCAGCCTCAGACTCCAGAGGGTTAAAGGAGCAAGGGCAGCCTCCGCAACCTTCATGAAGATGCGAGGAGACAGGGACAGCCCGAAAGGGAGGACCTTGTACTTGTATGCTTGTCCTTCGAAGACAAACCGAAGAAACGGTCTGTGCCAAGGAAGGATAGAAACATGAAAGTATGCATCCTTCAGGTGTATCACCGTGAACCAATCCTTCGCCGCAGGGCAGCAGCATCTTCGCCTCACACTGAGGTGAAGAGAACACAGAGGTGAAGAGCCTGCCCTGGCACTGGCGAATTGAATCGCATAGCCGAGACGGATTGTTCTGACCAGTCAACGTGACAGGTTGGGAAGCTTTAGCCCTGCGCCCAGACTCTGCACGAGCGGTACTAACGGGACAATACTCGGAGTACCTATGGCTGAGAGCCTGCAGAATGGCGGAGCAAGGCCTATCACGTCGGGAGGCTTTGCGTCCCTGAGAGCCTGTGACAAACAGTGTAGCTGAAGATAAGCTTGGATGCTGCTGACCTTATATACCCATGTGAATAGGCGTGGCCTGGCATCCAAATTCTGCATGTCAACTTCATTGGCCTTTTCTGATATTCTCAGAGGTGATTGGGGCTCCAAAAAGCGAACCGCATTTGTTAGTTTTGACATACGTCGAAGTGACCGAACGAAAGGGAATGAGAGATACAGAGTTCAAATGTTGAAATATTTATGTAGGGAATGCAATGCTCAAGTATATCAAAAGTATCAGAAACAAACACACACAAAATAAACTTAAAAGCTACAACAGTGTAAGTAACAACAGATTACAATGTTCACTCACTGATGGCATAATAACAGACCACTAAGAGTAAACAGTAAGTAATTTGCTCTAGTAAACCAGTAGGTGGTGCAGTAGCTCACTGCTCTGCCATCTTGTCAATAATGTAATCTTTATCAAGTTCCATAAGAATCTAACTTGTCTGTTGCTGTAAAAAGGAATGCTTCAAGGTTCTCTTGACTGAGGGAGGTTCTCAGACAGTTCTTTACTAACGTCAGGGTGGAGAAGGTCCTCTCACAGGCAACCTGAGTAATGGATAATGTGGGGAGGAACTTATAACCCAAACCATCAACAAAGCAGTAAGCAGATTGTATTGAGACATGAGGAGATAGCAGCATATTAGACAGATTTTGCATGTGGAACAACTTCTGCTCACAAACTACACACTTTCATCAGGAACCTCAGAGCCTTCTCATGTTTCATCACTAGAGGCAGCACCCCTAATGTTGTAGTTCTTTGTTAGTTATTGTTTCAGTCTTTCCCATTGCTGTGCAAGGCTGATCAGTTCAGCCTGCAAGGTCTCAACACTGACACCTTCATCATTTACATTTACATTTACATTTATGCATTTGGCAGACGCTTTTATCCAAAGCGACTTACATTGCATTATACTATACATTTGTATCGGAGTATGTGCAATCCCTGGGATCGAACCCATGACCTTGGCATTGCTTGTGCCATGCTCTAACCACTGAGCTACAGGAAAGCCTGTCATCAAATTTCATCAAATTGCAGTAGGCATTTTCTGAGCTCCTTCATGGTTATCTCTGGAATGCCTTTTTTCTCTGATTTCAGGGCTTTCACTGCATTGTCTGCATAATGGCTATGAATGTTTCAATAACAGTGCCCAAGATCACATTGTGGATGTTGATTTTGTAATCGATGTCTGCTCAAAAATCCTGAAGAAAACCTCAGCTGTCAGTATGGTTTCATACTTAAGGAGAGCATTCTTGTACCCTTGGGCCTTGTTTCAGGTGATATGTTTTTATGATCACATCCTTTTAAATTTTTTTCCATAGTGATGACCAGATCTGTGTAAAGTGCATGGTCAAGTTTTGCAAACCTTCCAAATACTTTCCTTAAGGCCTCATCTTTGGCCCACCAGCGTGTTTCACCAATTACACCAAACAGTCTGTGTCTCTTGTCCTCAATGGATTCCTCCCATAGCTTCATGCACTTGTAGGAATCACAAATGAATACTGCAATGTCATTCAGTAGTGAGAAAAGGGATTCACTTGCCTCAACAACCCCAGGAGTGTCAGCTAGCACAATGTTAAGGACATGCAAGTAACACCATATGTAGGGATGGGTACCGAGAACCGGTATTTTTTTGGACCAATACCGGACTAACAATAAGCTTCAGGACAAACTATACTGTTATCGATACTTGTGTTGTTGTATCTCCGTATATTTCGGTGTTAATGGCAAATTAGAAGCTGCTGCTTGTCATTTATCAACAAAGGAGGCAACACTAGTAATATAATGAATCATTTACAAACAAAGCACGCCTACCCCAACCAATGCACTGTATTTACTATATGCCTCCGTCATCTCCCAGCTCCAACTCCCCTGCCTCAGGCGAAGATAACATTAAAATATATATAAAATAAGTCTTTAGTTAGTACTAGTTAAGGTTGGGAATCGAATACTTGAGATCAGGAATCAGATACTTGTTATGAAATTAAAATTTAGATTCCTGTTATCGATTCCTTTGTGTGCATTTCAATATGACTTTAAACCATTCAAGCGCGAGACGACTTGTGTGCTGTTTTCTGTGCTGCATGCTAGCCCAGGTGAAAAAAAAGTGCAGTAAAATACACTTTATTTTAGTACACTTAGTACACTTCCATAATGTACTTAAAGTGCTCTATTTTTGTGCACTTATTTTGTACATAATGTACTAAAAGCTCTTCTTCAGTACTTCTTAAGATAATCTTAAGAACATCTAAGTGTACTCAACTGTGCTATTTTGAAACACCATGAATTTGAACTAAAATGTGCTTTTAACATACTACACATATCTTTGTATTTTAAAAAAAAGTATTTAGTTACCACTTGAAGTACACTTGAACCCATCTTTCATTCACTTTTAAATGTACTCATCAGACATAGGAAATACACTTAAGAATTATTTAAAATATAAGAATAATAAATACAAAATGTATTCATAATGTTGTGTGCATACATTATAAATACATTTTGTATATATATTTTATATATATTAATCTTATATTTGAAATACATTATAAGTCTATTTTCTATGTCTGTTAAGAATATTTAAAAGTGAATGAAAGATGGGTTCAAGTATACAACAAGTGGTAACTAAATAATTTTTTTTAATACAGAGATAGTATGTTAAAAGCACATTTTAGTTCAAATTCATGCTGTCTCAAAATAGCACAGTTGAGTACACTTAGATGTTCTTAAGATTATCTTAAGAACTACTAAAGAAGAATTTTTAGTATATTAAGTAATAAGTGCATGAAAATAGAGCACTTTAAGTACATTATGGAAGTGTACTAAAAAAGTGTATTTTACTGCACTAAATATATTTAAATTGTGCTTTGTGGACACACTTAATATATAAAAAATTATACTATACTAAGTGCATATTAAATGTATTATTTTGAAACAACTTGAAGTATAATAAGTCTATTTCAAGATGTACTTAAGTTCATGTTTTAAGCTATTTGCAATATATTAAATTAAAATGGACCCATTTTAATTTAATATATTGACCCAAAATCTATATGGTTTAATGTGAACAATCATCAAAGAATGCTATACATGTTTGGTATTATTTGAAATGTCTCAGTGCAACTGGTACAATGGTCTCGTCTACATGGAAGTAAACCAAAGGTATTAAAGGTCTTAAGAATTTAGGGATACTTTGGTTACAACCATGGGTGTGCCCCTTTCCCAGGGTCTTTCATCAAAATTACCTCCTGTTCCACAGCAAGGTGCGAACCCCCGAGGTCTGTGACCCTAGTCAATGCAAATTCTGATTGTAAGTTCATGCCACACATTGGGGGATGTTTTGTCTTGGTCTGAGTATTTAAGGAAATGTTGCAAAAGGCTCGGGGCGACTCTGTATTCAATGTGTATTTTTATATTGTCAGGTATGCATCTTACTCTATTTCTGAGCATGTGATGTTTTGTATTGATCATCTTTGAATTGATTATGTAATTGGCATGATACATTTACCTGACTAATAAATTGTCACATTTTATTTTATTCTGACTTACTCTGAAATGATTGACTTCAGTAGATTACGATGTATCCATTGTTACCGCAAATCTGCGTCAGGTTAGTAACGGATTAAAGTCCAGTTTTGAGTGGAGCATAGGGCACACCAACTGTGATTTTAGAGCTCCAACTAACGCTTGGCATTAGTTCAAGTGTACTTAGACTGTAAAGGCTAAAAGGGAATTTCCGTTTAGGACAACAAAATGTTGATCGACCAACCTAAATAGGGTGAGCCTTACCTCTGTTTATTGCAATGTTACTCTAGTTAAGTGTACATGGGAAACCATGGCATAACCAAACCAAAGCTACTATAAGAGAAGTAATATTGGTCGGCTTATCTGTAGTAGTGGTTATGACCTCTGACTAGAGTTAGTGTTACTTTAATTCAAGTGTATACAGATTTTTGGGGACTAAGGAAAATGATTTTAGATAGAGCAAGCATGAAAGCGGCCTTCTAAATAGTATAGTCAATTACCTCTGTCTAGTGACCAAGACTGGCGAGTTTGTGATCGTGGGCCCGCATAATTAATGAATGGCCAGTGCGAGGACCCTGTGTGACACTGAGAACCGAATGAACAAGTACTATAAGAGTAAAGAGTTAAATAGAATATTCAAATGTAAAGCTAAATTATTATACAAATGACCAATAATCAATTGACATTCTAAACTAAATTCGAGGTCATAATAACATGGAGTCAGATAAAAGATTATTTGGAATTAAACTACTTTGCCACACTGAAAAGACCGAACGCGCAAAAAACCTTCCCCGTCCTGTGGGAAACCGCCGTTGGGCCACCTGGGCGGGCCTTACAAGAGTATATTTGAAGTATTGTTTTAATGTACTTTATTTACATTTCCAATACAATTTCAGGTCATTACAAATGCATTAGATGCAGTAGCATAACACTACTTGGTTTATTATAAAGCTGTTTTTATCTGTATACACACACACACACACACACACACACACAAACTTTAATGCACTACACATTGTGTACACCATTACAAATATTCTTACAGTACATTAAAAAAGTACAGCAGCATTTAATCTTTGACCAAAATACTTTCAAATAAATAAAACATTTCAGTTATACCTGTGTAACACAGTTCGTATATGTGGGAAGAAGGAGGCGGGAACCGGCGAACGTTCAAACAAAAACTTTAATAAATAAACCAACACAAAACGAAAGTAACGCCGACAGACCCTCGCGGACGTCTGCCGGCCACACAAACATAATAAAACATAACGTAAAGTCCAGGCCTGGTCCTCTCTCGTCCTTCACTGTCGTCGCTCCTCCTTTTATGCTCCCGGAGCTCCTCCGTGAGGGACTCGAGGCCGGTGCGCCTCACAGGTGACGATCATTAACACTCGCGTCACCGGCCTCGCGCCGTTCCCTCACGGCTCTCGCCCGCCCTGCTCGTCACAACCTGTATTATGGAAACGTACAGAATTTTACATCAGTAAATAAGAATTACAATACAATTTTCTGAAAAAGTAACTGAAAAACAAAGTACAGAAGTAAAGTGCATTTTATTTATTTATTTATTTTTACAAATGTAAGCATGCAAATACCTGAACCAAACAAAGAAACAAAAGAGTTTAAATGTCACATCTTCATCTTCAAGTGGAGGGTCACTTCTTTGAGCACAACTTGCATTTTCTGCAACTGAGGGCTTGTAATTCAGACACTGTACTATTTGAAGGCTGCTTTATCACAGGATCTGTGAAAGGGAAAAAGGAATTTGCATACAATTAACGAATGAATAACAGTTTTGCATCCATGATTGAATATACAGTGTTTTATAATTTGCATTGATATTCATTAGAATTTTGTTGACTTCTCAGTTTACCTTTTGACTATATCCTCATCAAGCTTGACATATGAGTGTCCATTTTTATCCTCTTGTCTGTTGTCAATATGCAGCACTCTGAGTTACACTAAACATAAGATTAGAAGAAGCCCAACAACACCATTTACAGTGAGCAGAGTTCAATCACAAAGTCACTGATATTAATATTTGAATAAAGCAAACTGTGAGTATTACAGGATATGTATGTTTAAAAAAAAAAAAAAAAAATCTTTATAACAGAGGTGATACTGTCAGAAGGAGTCTCGGAGTCAAATGCAAGTTCACAATGTTTATTTAGAAGAGATAGAGAGAGGGTTAGACAGAGCACAAAAGTCACAGTTCACAGAGGAAAGACCACGCGCGGCGTCCAACGATGTAATCCACTCTGGTCGGTGACCGGAGAGAAATCCTCACACGACAGATGACTGAAGGTATAATCCACACACTTGACAGATGACAGAAGACAAATCCACACACGACAGGAGAAGGAAGCTCACCGGAACCCGGAGGAGACTGGATCTCGCCTAAAGACAAAGCGCACCAGCTACACCGGAAAAACAGGGCAGGGCTCACTCGAGGGCAAGTTCACGTACATCCACAGGCGTGTGAACTCCGGGCATTGACAAGCATCCGGATGCCGGCGACTGAACCTGAGACGAGAGCTGATAAGAGAGTAAATAAACTTAAACTTCCGACTGGACTAGACAGCGTGACTGTGACCAACCAAGACAATGATATTACATATTAGTAAATTTCCTGCACCTGTTATAGACGTCCAAATTACGTCCAAAAAATTACCCAGTTCAAGGTCAAATGTTGAACGTCAAGATGACGTCCAAGTTGGGTCATGGTTGGATGTCCAAATAGTGGACCTAGTTTGGACGTCGAAAAGATGTTCAGAAATGGTCATGGACCGACGGACCTAATACAGACATGATCTGCACATCTATCCGACGTCCAATGTTTAGTGGGTTCATGGTTGTGCCTTCTGTAGCTTAGCCAACATTTACCAATCATTTTTACAATGTAACGGAGATATTTTTCTCTGAGGGACTTTTATTTTGATGGGTTGCTTTGTCTCCGGTATGTCCGCGGGAGATGCAAAGACGTCTGGGAAGAAGAAGAAGAAAAAAAATGTAATGACCAGACACGCCATAGACATTATAATGTATATGAGACACGCCATATTCGCTGTGTGAGGATATGTCTATTTTTCCGCCTGTGGTTTAACATAAGACAGTGGTAGGCCTATACATTCAGCTGGTCCGTGTAAGTTTTGATAGTTTGTTTTTTCCAATTTGAAATGAGATACGCAGAAACGAGAAAACGTTCGTTTCCCATTTTTTCATTTGTTAAAAAACCCCCGGAAAAACAAGATTTTGGCTTGATTTTCGTTTTTTCGGGTCACGGATAAAAAACTTGTTTTCCACATGTGGGCGGGCATTACACGCCCCTTTCAGCCGATTAGTCAATCAAATCTGAGCCAGTGACGTCATCTTCAGTTCGTTCAACAAAATAACAGTCCTCTGCTGCTATCAGTAGTTTTTTTTTTACAGTCTGTGATCAGTAGATATACAGGGGGTACGAAAAGTATTCAGACCCCCTTAAATGTTTCACTCTTTGTTATATTGCAGCCATTTGCTAAAATCATTTAAGTTCATTTTTTTTCCTCATTAATGTACACACAGCACCCCATATTGACAGAAAAACACAGAATTGTTGACATTTTTGCAGATTTATTAAAAAAGAAAAACTGAAATATCACATGGTCCTGAAATATTCAGACCCTTTGCTCAGTATTTAGTAGAAGCACCCTTTTGATCTAATACAGCCATGAGTCTTTTTGGGAAAGATGCAACAAGTTTTTCACACCTGGATTTGAGGATCCATTCCTCCTTGCAGATCCTCTCCAGTTCTGTCAGGTTGGATGGTAAATGTTGGTGGACAGCCATTTTTAGGTCTCTCCAGAGATGCTTAATTGGGTTTAAGTCAGGGCTCTGGCTGGGCCATTCAAGAACAGTCACGGAGTTGTTGTGAAGCCACTCCTTCGTTATTTTAGCTGTGTGCTTAGGGTCATTGTCTTGTTGGAAGGTAAACCTTTGGCCCAGTCTGAGGTCCTGAGCACTCTGGAGAAGGTTTTCGTCCAGGATATCCCTGCTTGGCCGCATTAATCTTTCCCTCGATTGCAACCAGTCGTCCTGTCCCTGCAGCTAAAAAAAAAACCCACAGCATGATGCTGCCACCACCATGCTTCACTGTTGGGACTGTATTGGACAGGTGATGAGCAGTGTCTGGTTTTCTCCACACATACCGCTTAGAATTAAGGCCAAAAAGTTCTATCTTGGTCTCATCAGACCAGAGAATCTTATTTCTCACCATCTTGGAGTCCTTCAGGTGTTTTTTAGCAAACTCCATGCGGGCTTTCATGTGTCTTGCACTGAGGAGAGGCTTCCGTCGGGCCACTCTGCCATAAAGCCCCGACTGGTGGAGGGCTGCAGTGATGGTTGACTTTCTACAACTTTCTCCCATCTCCCGACTGCATCTCTGGAGCTCAGCCACAGTGATCTTTGGGTTCTTCTTTGCCTCTCTCACCAAGGGTCTTCTCCCCCGATAGCTCAGTTTGGCCGGATGGCCAGCTCTGGGAAGGGTTCTGGTCATCCCAAATGTCTTCCATTTAAGGATTATGGAGGCCACTGTGCTCTTAGGAACCTTAAGTGGAGCAGAATTTTTTTTGTAACCTTGGCCAGATCTGTGCCTTGCCACAATTCTGTCTCTGAGCTCTTCAGGCAGTTCCTTTGACCTCATGATTCTCATTTGCTCTGACATGCACTGTGAGCTGTGAGGTCTTATATAGACAGGTGTGTGGCTTTCCTAATCAAGTCCAATCAGTATAATCAAACAAAGCTGGACTCAAATGAAGGTGTAGAACCATCTCAAGGATGATCAGAAGAAATGGACAGCACCTGAGTTAAATATATGAGTGTCACAGCAAAGGGTCTGAATACTTAGGACCATGTGATATTTCAGTTTTAATTTTTTAATAAATCTGCAAAAATGCCAACAATTCTGTGTTTTTCTGTCAATATGGGGTGCTGTGTGTACATTAATGAGGAAAAAAAATGAACTTAAACGATTTTAGCAAATGGCTGCAATATAACAAAGAGTGAAAAATTTAAGGGGGTCTGAATACTTTCCGTACCCACTGTATGTCATATATCGGCTTTCTTCTATGCAACCTAACGCGTATTTCACAGAAATATGTATGCACAGATAAAAAATTATTTATTTTTTTTAAACTACAGTAAATTTAATCAAGTCTGTTGTTAAGATTTATAAGTATGCTCTCATTTGTATTCATTTGTTTTAATTTATATTTGTATTTTGTTTTCCAAGCTTTGTTTTTCTCTGTGTGACAGGCAATCCAATCACAGTGCCAAGTGCCTTAAGCTGTCATTGTGTTTTTAAAATGTGAAATGTAAATGCCTTTAACGTTACATCTGTAGCCAATGACGGGCTATCACCGATCTATAGGCAATATATAAGCTAATAATAGACTATTCTCTATTATAGATCAGTGGCTACTGCACTCATTTTTTTCTTATTTTAAAGTACACATGAAATCAAAATTGACCTTATTTATTTTGTTAGCTCAAATTGCTAGTTTTGCATCTTCTTTTTTACAGTCTATGGTTTCGTCGAAAGGCAATCCTTTGCCCCGCAGTATTTTCATATTTTCAGTGTTATTCATGCACAGCTACTAATGCGCTGCGAAGTCATTGACAAAAAAAAATTAAGAGCAGCTTCTTAACACAAAATAGTTGTTGTTGTTGTTGTGTGTGTGTGTGTGTGTGTTACTTTTGTTTTCACGATATGTAGCATATGGACAAAAAGACAAATATGAAATATAATAAATATAGGCTAATAAAACTGTTATTCCTATTTGACACCTCTTAAATTAAACATAGCCATAGAACTTTTATTAACATAATGAACATGAACATTATTATATGTCACAGTTTACTTGCAATCCTAATTTTTTCTGTCAATTGGCGATTCTGCGTCAATTGCTTCAATGGACAACAGCAAAACAAAAACTCTCGTATATTAAACATAGAACCTTTATTAACATAATGAATAAATGTACCACGCTGTAGACCAGGCGCTACGGGGGTGGGGGGATGTGGAGAGGTATATTCACATTCAGTTCCACTAATGCTCACAAAATCGTGCTTTTACTAAAAACTCTATTTATATAACATTAATGCTAGCCTATAGCATACTGTCATAGGCCTGTTTAATGAAAGTGGGCAAAAGAGGCACATTATTATCACTTTTCCAACATTATTCTTAAAAGTCATGTAAATTATGTTTTTAACAATAGCTGTAGGTTTATTGGCCTTGATGAGCCTGAGACTCCCGGCCTAAGATTGTGTCCCAGACGGAATTAAATAATTTGTGAATCTTTGTAAATTCCGTGGCTTATACAGCGGGAAAATTTACTGTAATGCAGTTCTGTGGATGTTTTGCCAGGCAGGGTTATTATAGTTAATTAACAAAAACAAAAACGATTTAAACATGCTAATCGAAATAAACCTGAAAAATAAGAAAATATAAATATTAGTTGAAAAACTTAAACTAATCGAAAATTATTGTTGCCTTGTCAATATCATTTCTGTTTTTTCCCCCTGACTTTCAACTGACATGATCATCTTTTCATTAACCAACAAGATTATATTAAATTAGAATTAAACGAAATTAGAATTGACCCTTCGCAAAGACCCGCCCCCCTTAGTTACTGTTGTTTTGTCCGACAAGCCGGGGCGCCGTCACGCCACACGCAGTGTAAAATACATCACGGAGCAAAGAGGACACTGACAACTCGTCGACAGACAAGACAGAGCAGGTTACTTATGATATTAAACAAAGTCCCAGCTTTCAAACTGTGTAGTTTTTAAAGAAATTCAAACAAATGATGTTTTATTAACAAAATTCGGGAGGAGCAGGTGCAGATTATTAGACTAATTATCACAGGTGGAAGCATTCAGCTAATCAACCGTCAGAGGTATATATACTGCAGACTTACCTCCGTTCGATTGACAGTTTATCAGCATTTCGGTTCGCCCCTCTGCTATCATGTCACAAGTTAACGTCTCTCCGCCTAACGACGAAGCTAGCTCTCCCGAGGATTCTGCGCCTCCACCTGCCGGCCCCTCGACAACTTCTCCTCCGCCTGACACTGCACCCGAGCCCCAGGCTTCCAGGCGCGGCCGACCGCCTGCCCGTGCAGCTACAAGCTCGCCTAGACGCCGAGCTCAGCCCTCGCCTCCACCTGCGAGACCTCAATATACCTCCCCGGCGTCTTCCTATTGTTCAGCCGTCCCAACGATTCCACCTATTGGCAAGTGGACAGTAGTAGGATTGAGGCAAGCGCTGGCAAATTCGGAGGTACAGTTCTCGCGGAAACTGAACAAAGCGGAACTGTACGATCTATACATCAATTTACAGTCAGGCTACCTCTCTCCGAAGTCCACTCCAGCTCCCAAGACGGCCAACAGGCAGAGCAAAGCCCGCAAAATCCAACGTCCACCTCGCTCAATTCCTCCTTCCTCCCGCACAAGATCTGGCTCGACTCAGTCTTCGGGCCGCAGCAACAGGCCTTCGGCGAGCCTGGGCCGCGCCCCAGATACCTCCGCCGTAAGACCTAGTCCGCCTCTCGCTGAAGCCCAGCATTTCTACTCGGCTCCTCTCGCCGCAACACCGTATGCGGCCAGGCCAACAGGCCTCCCCTCAGCCTCTCAGCCTTTCCTCGCCGTCCACAACAATCCCTATTATCAGTGGCCTCCAGCTCCCTTCGCAGACACTAGCGCGAGGATGCTGGCAACTCAGGCTCAAACCTTTCACCAGTTCCCTCCGAACGTCTCTAACCCCGCCCCTTCTCAGTGGCAGGCAGCGCAGAGGGTGACCATGCCTTCAGCTCAAGATCTTAGAGCTCACCTTCATGCTCCATTAAATTTTCCTTTTCAAGCCCCAGAGGCTGATTTAAGCATGAGGCCACCGCTGCTGACAAACGCAGCCGAAGCCCCTGCTTTCTGCAATCCACTCCTGCAAAACAAATCACCATACTCTCTCTTTACAGCATCAGCGATGGCCGTCCCACCGAATGCGGTCGCCTCGGAGCCCCCCCCAGTGGCTCAAAATATCCGAGCACAGATCCTGGCAGGTGCGGACGTAGATTTATCATCTCTTCTCTCTCTAATCCCGGCTCCAGATTCTAACCGTCAAATAGACTGCGGCGGTTTCTCAGTCACCCTAAAAAAACCAAATTCACATTCATCTCGTCTGCTTTCTTTTTCTGAGTTTTCAATTGCTTTTTCCCGTTTTACTGAAATAATCTGTTCAGCTTTCCCCCATAGGCGGCGCGAACTGAATGATTATCTGTCAATCATAGCCGAGCTGGCGCTGTCCTATGGGGGCGGGCACTTCTACACCTACCACAAACTGTTTTCTGCAAAATGTGCCGTGCGAGTCGCCCAGTGGAATCAGTGCCCTTACTGGGGTGCACTCGATGCCGATCTCCACAGCAGGGTGTTTTTAGGCTGCAGAAACATTTCGTGTGCCATATGCAGGTCAGTGGCCCATTCTACCATGACGTGCCCACAGATTAACCCTTCCATTCCCCCATGCCCGGATTCAACCCAAGTTAAATCCACCAGCTATGTGCCAAGACCAGCAACCTTCGCTAACGAAGATGTGAGAAGAGCCCCACCTCTCACAAACAGCAGGCAGCCCTGTAACAGTTTCAACACTGCGGGCTGCTTCAGACAGCGCTGCAGATATCTACATATCTGCAACTTTTGCGGCGGCGCTCATGCCCGTCCCGTATGTCCGGTGTCTAAATCACTTAATAAAAAACAGAAAAATTATTTATCGACTCCTGTGAACATTTCTCGTCTTTCTATCGAATTGGCTCACCACCCGGATGCTGACTTTACTAATTACCTGCTGTCCGGTCTCGAACACGGCTTTAAACCCGGCGTGGAATGCCTGCTCACTCAGCCTTTCATTTGTAATAATCTTCAATCCGCACTCGCAGAACCAGAAGTAGTAGATGATCTGATCAAAAAAGAAGTCGAGTCAGGTTTCATGATCGGCCCGTTCGACAACCCCCCTTTCGAAATATTTCGAATCAGCCCCATTGGAGTGGCTACGAGAAAATTCTCCGGTAAAAAGCGTCTCATAATCGATCTATCAGCCCCGCACAATTCCTCGTTACCAAGCATCAATAGCTTGATCCCTCTCGACGAATTCTCTCTAAAATACCATGACATAGATCAAGCAATCGAGATAATTAAAATCGCAGGTCGAGGCTCTTGGCTTGCAAAAATCGACATCACCTCTGCTTTCAAAGTGATGCCTATTCACCCTGATTTTTGGCACCTGTTCGGGGTACGCTGGCATGGGAAATTCTACTTTGCCGTTCGTTTAACATTCGGTTGCAAAAGCAGCCCCAAGATTTTTGATATGCTTTCAGAAGCCGTTTGCTGGATTTTGTCCAACAATTACGCGATTCCTTACCTCATTCACTTGCTAGACGATTTTCTAGTCATTTCGCCACCCAACGCCATTCCAGCCGCGCACATCCATACAGTTCAAACAGTTTTTTTCGAGCTCGGAATCCCTATCGCCCAGGAAAAAACCATGGGTCCCGCCACGTCCATCGAGTTCCTTGGCATTAATTTAGATTCTGAGAAATTCCAGGCTTCCTTGCCAAAAGAAAAAATCGATAGAATAATCCTCGTCTCGTCAACCCTCCTGCATAACTCCAATTGCTCCAAACACGAACTCCTATCCCTTCTCGGACACTTAAATTTTGCAATGCGCATCATTCCACAGGGCCGCTCTTTCATTTCGCATCTCCTCTCACTCGCGTCTTCGGTTCACGCGCTAGAGGACCTCATTTCCGAAACTCAAGCATGCCGCGACGAACTCCGGTTATGGATATTATTCTTAAATCAGTGGAACGGCCTAACCTTTTTCTATAACAGTCTCGTTTCTTCCCCCGTCGATATCCAACTGTTCACAGACGCAGCCCCATCAATTGGTTTCGGGGGATTTTATCAAGGTCGCTGGTTCGCATCACCGTGGCCACCGCAGCTACAAGACTTTTCACAGTCTTCAGCTCTGTTCGAGCTTTACCCTCTCGTAGTCGCAGCTTTCCTGTGGGGGAAAGAATGGTCTGCTAGTAGCATATTGGTGCACTGCGACAACGAGTCAACGGTCCAGTGCATTAATAAAGGCCGTTCCCATTCACCCGCTCTGATGCCCATGCTGAGACGTCTGACCTGGATTTCAGCATGTGACCAATTTATCATAAGTGCTAAACACGTTCCCGGGTCTCAAAACCAGATTGCTGACTCCCTGTCTCGTTTTCTTTTTCAGAAATTCAGGACGCTGGCTCCAGAAGCAGACCAATTCCCAACTCCCGTACCTCCTTATTCAGTTCTGATATTTCCGTAAACCACCCATTAAAACCCCTTCTCGATGCATCGCTCAACGCCATCTTGCAGGCTGTTTCCCCCAGAACCATCCAATCTTACGTAACAGCATGGAGAAGTTTCAAAGCTTTCCATTGCGCATATAACTTGCAGTTCCCTGATTTTTCTCTCCTTTCAATAACCTCATTCATCTCCTATCTCAACAGCGTTAAGGGCCTCCAAGTCGGGTCCATCAAAGGCTATCTGAGCGGCGTCCAATTTTTCCATAAACTGATTTACGGCGCCCCCTCCGCAGAAATCAATAACTCACAAACCTCTCTCCTAATCAAAGGGATCCAGCGATCCCATCCCTCCCATCCTGATTCCAGACAACCTATAACGCTGGACATCCTCACCAAATGTATCCATACCCTTCGCACAAGTTATCAGCCCCTTAATACCGCCCGCACCCTCGACGCCATGTTCATTCTCGCCTTTTTTGGCTTTCTCAGATGCTCCGAAATCGCAATCACCTCAAAGTTCGATCCGAAAGTCCACCCCACCATTTCAGACCTTTCAGTAATCGACAACGAAACAATCTCCTACTTGATTAAGCAAAGCAAAACGGACCAAGCTAAAAAAGGCCATTATGTATACATTTTCAACCTCTCATCTCCAATCCAACCATACCAAACCGTTTTAGCATATCTGAAGATCAGAAACGCCCAAGCTAAATCTCCCCTTGAACCTCTCTTCATCGATGCTTCCAACAAACCTGCTACACGCTTCTGGTTTCAAAAACACCTCAAATCAGTTCTCCAGCAATCCGGCATCTCAGCTCAAAATTTTTCCAGTCATTCATTCCGCATTGGGGCAGCAACATCAGCAGCCCAAAAAGGCCTCTCCCAGCAGCAAATCCAAGCTCTAGGAAGATGGTCTTCAGATGCTTTCCAAAGCTACATCAGGACCAACTGTTTCCATATCAAAAAAGCCCACCAAACCCTTATCGGTTGATAACCTTATTAAAAAAAAAAAAAAAAAAAAAAAAAAAAAAATGCTGCGAGTCTCGATCTCCCATCGGATGCTGCAAGAGCCCTTCCAGTCAGCTTTATCCTTTTATCCTTTCTCTGACGGGCAAGGCTTACCTGTCTGATGCCGTGAGTATTGATCTCCCATCGGTCGCAGCAAGAGCCCTCCCAGTCAGCTTTTATCCTTTTATCCTTTCTCTGACGGGCAAGGCTTACCCGTCTGACACAGTGAGTCTTGATCTCCCGTCCGACGCAGCGAGAGCCCTCCCGATCAGCTTCCTTGTCGATTATCCTTCTTCGGCCGGCGAGGCTTACCCGTCTGTCGCCACGAGCATTGGTCTCCTGGAGCCTTGGTCTCCCTTCGGATGCAGCGAGAGCCTCCCGGTCGATCTTCAATGCTTAACTTCTGCCTGTCTGTTAGCGAGGCTTACCCGTCCGATGTTATGAGCATTGGTCTCCTGGAGCCTTGGTCTCCCATCGGACGCCGCGAGAGCCTCCCGGTCAGTGTTCATTCTCCCCTCGTCCGGCGAGGCTTACCCGTCCGAGGCCCTGAGCATTGGTCTCCCGTCGGACGCCGCGAGAGCCTCCCGATCGAACCTCTGCACTTTATTTTCCGCCTGTCTGCTAGCGAAGCTTACCCGTCTGATGCCAAGAGCATCGGTCTCCTGGAGCCTTGGTCTCCCATCAGACGCTGCGAGAGCTCTCCTGGCCGGGCATTCCAATTCCGTCCACCTCACTATCGACCAACTTTTTTCGATTGGTCTGTCAGTCCGAAACTTCGGTCGGTAGGGCTCACCCGTTCGACGCCGTGAGCCTTGGTCTCCCGTCGGACGTAACCAGAGCCTTCCTGATCGGGCGTTCCAAATCACGCGCTCCCCGTCAGTCGGCCGGTAGGGCCCGTCCACCTGGCGATGCACGATCCCGTCAGAGGCAACACGGACCTCCCCGGTCGGACGGTTTAAATCATACTGCTCCGCATTTATCGGCCAGTAGGGCTCTACACATCTGATTCAACAAGCATCGGTCTCCTGGAGCCTTGGTCTCCTATCAGATGTTGCGAGAGCCCTCCCGATCGATCGTTCCAAATTTCAGCTACTCATCATTTGTCAGGCTAGTAGGGCCCGTCCGCCTGGTACAGTGATACGCTCCCGTCAGTGGCAACACGGGCCCTCCTGGTCAAACGACCAGGCTTCTTGAATGCCAGTCCGCCAATTCTCGGCGTCTTTTGGGGTCTTTAGTCTGGCGGCTGTCCTTTGCTCTTTTGCTTTTGGGGGGAGTTCTCTGGGTTCGAGCTCGGAGCCCTCCCCCTGGACAGCACGCCAAATACGCATTACTTTCTCTATCTAATTATATGTATATGTGAAGTCGTGAAATGATGTTTTATTAACAAAATTCGGGAGGAGCAGGTGCAGATTATTAGACTAATTATCACAGGTGGAAGCATTCAGCTAATCAACCGTCAGAGGTATATATACTGCAGACTTACCTCCGTTCGATTGACAGTTTATCAGCATCCCTCCACCACCCCATCTCCTCACTTCTAAATTCTATCCCTCATAACCACATCGGGGGGAGTTCTCTGGGTTTGGGCCAAAATTCCGAGCTCGGAGCCCTCCCCCTGGACAGCACGCCAAATACGCATTACTTTCTCTATCTAATTATATGTATATGTGAACTCGTGAATAAAAACCGTTTTGTGGCTCTTTAATGTGTCGTGACCATGGTGTGACAGATTGCTGTAGCGCCTCAGCTCAAGAGACTCGTAAACCGATCATCTCTTCCTAGTAGTCCATTTATAGCATCAAATAAACATGAATGAACATGAGAAGGAATGTTGTTTCAAACGCGGAAAGACGTCAATATACAGAATTTTTCAAGTTTAAGTCCACCGAGGTTAATCTTTTAACTCCTGACTGCCTTGTTGGACAAAATGGTGGATTTGGCGTTCTGATTGGTTAGATCGCTTGTCAATCAAACTCCCAGCGAAGGGTCAATTGATAAGTGTCTGTGAATCATTAAAAAATCCCAGGGGGTTTAATTAGTTTTAGCCTACATGAACAAATAGCAAAATAAACAACAGAACATGAGGATTCATTATAATCACCCATCTGCAGCGCTTCTGTGAACGGAAAAAAAAAGAAGATTTAATTATATAAAAGG
Source organism: Anabarilius grahami (assembly GCA_003731715.1). NCBI lineage: Eukaryota > Metazoa > Chordata > Actinopteri > Cypriniformes > Xenocyprididae > Anabarilius > Anabarilius grahami. The sequence goes on from RJVU01073043.1 coordinate 8,762,293, forward strand.
AGTAAATAGCTTATGTCTATAAGCGAAATTTATTTCACTTAAATAATTAACATATTACCAAAACAAAAGGCGAAAAAATGCAACAATAGACTAGGCTATATGAGTTTCGGTTCATTTTTGAGAAGTTCACAGAAAGGAAACCGAGACGGCAGAAAATTCTGTTTATTTTACGAGCAATGTTTTGTTTTTATTGTGAGTGTACAAAAATAATAGGCCTATTTAACCCTTCACAGATTCGAATGGTGTTACATCAGAATCAGAATCAGAAAGAGCTTTATTGCCAGGTATGTTTACACATACTAGGAATTTGTTTTAGTGACAGAAGCTCCACAGTGCAACAGAGTGACAGCGACAAGACAAGACACATATAATATAAAGAATAAAATAATAATATACAAATATACAAGATAGACAAAGTGCAATATAGACAAAAAACAATATATAATATAAACAATTGTATGTACAGTTATGATGTGAAAGTTTGATGTGAAAGTTTGATTGTGTGCAAGTTTGAAATATAAATAAGTGTTTTAAGTAAATAATGCAAAATAGTGTTGTGTGTTCCGTGTTTCATTTTCAAGTGTTCATGAGATGGATTGCTTGAGGGAAGAAACTGTTCCTGTGTCTGGTCGTTCTGGTGTTCAGAGCTCTGTAGCGTCGACCAGATGGCAACAGTTCAAAGAGGGAGTGTGCTGGATGTGAGGGGTCCAGAGTGATTTCCTTTGCCCTTTTTCTCACTCTGGATAAGTACAGTTCTTGGAGAGTGGGGAGGGTTGTACCAATGATTCGCTCAGCAGACCGGACTACCCTCTGTAGGCTTCTGAGGTCAGATTTGGTAGCTGAGCTGAACCAGATGGTAATTGAAGTGCAGAGGATGGATTCAATGATGGCAGAGTAAAACTGTTTCAGCAGCTCCTGTGGTAGGTTGAACTTCCTCAGCTGGCGAAGGAAGTACAACCTCTGCTGGGCCTTTTTTACAATGGACTCAATGTGGTTGTCCCACTTCAGGTCCTGGGAGATGGTGGTGCCCAGGAACCTGAATGACTCCACTGCAGTCACAGTGCTGTTCATGTTGGGTTAGGGGGGAGAGCGGGGGGGTTTCTCCTGAAGTCCACGATCATCTCCACGATCATCTCCACTGTCTTGAGCGTGTTGAGCTCCAGGTTGTTAAGACTGCACCATACAGCCAGCTGTTCAACCTCCAGTCTGTAAGCAGACTCGTCACCGTCCTGGATGAGGCCGATCAGTGTGGTGTCGTCCGCAAACTTCAGGAGCTTGACAGAGGGGTCTTTAGAGGTGCAGTCGTTGGTGTACAGGGAGAAGAGTAGTGGGGAGAGGACACAGCCCTGAGGGGCGCCGGTGCTGATGGTGCGGGTGCTGGATGAGAATTTTCCCAGCCTCACTAGCTGCTGCCTGTCTGTCAGGAAGCTGGTGATCCACTGACAGACAGAGGTGGGCACGGAGAGCTGAGTTAATTTGGGCTGGAGGAGTGATGGATGATGGTGTTAAAAGCAGAGCTGAAGTCCACAAACAGGATCCTCACATAAGTCCCTGGTCTGTCCAGATGCTGGAGAACATAATGCAGTCCCATATTGACTGCATCGTTCACAGGGGGTTAACTGCAGGGGGTCCAGTAAGGGTCCAGTGATGTCCTTCAGATAAGACAGAACCAGTCTTTCAAATGACTTCATGGCCACAGACGTTAGAGCCACAGGTCGGTAGTCATTAAGTCCAGTAATTTTAGGTTTCTTTTGGACGGGGATGATGGTGGAGCATTTGAAGCATGAGGGGACTTCGCACACCTCCAGTGATCTGTTGAAGATCTGTGTGAAGATGGGGGCCAGCTGGTCAGCGCAGGTTTTCAGACAGGCTGGTGAAACGCTGTCTGGGCCTGGTGCCTTTCTTCTCTTGTTCTTTCTGAAGACCTGGCGCACATCATCTTCACTGAACTGAAGTGGAGGAGTGGGGGAGAGGGGGGTTGTTGGAGGTGTGAATGGTGATTTTTCAAACCTGCAATAAAACTCGTTCAGATCGTCTGCCAGTTGTTGATTCTCCACAGAGCTGGGGGATGGTGTCTTGTAGTTGGTGATGTCTTTCAGGCCTTTCCACACTGAAGCCGTGTCATTAGAAGAGAACTGATTCTGAAGCTTATCAGAATAATTCCTCTTTGCCACTCTGATCTCCTTTTCCAGTGTGTATTTGGCCTGTTTGTACAAGACTCTGTCCCCATTTCTGCGAGCATCTTCTTTGGCCTTACGGAGCTGGCTGAGTTTTGCAGTGAATGATTGAAGTCGTTGTTGTAAGTTAGATGAGTCTTTGTAGGAATGCACAAATCCTCACAGAAACTGATATATGATGTAACAGTCTCTGTGAGCTCGTCCAGATCGGTGGCAGCAGCTTCAAAAACACTCCAATCAGTCCATTTGAAACAGGCTTGTAAAGCCCGCTCTGTTTCGGTGGTCTATCTCTTTACAGTCTTTGCTACAGGTTTAGCTGATTTCAGTTTCTGCCTGTAGGTCAGTATGAGAGGAACTAGACAGTGATCAGAGAGCCCCAAAGCTGCCCGTGGGACAGAGTGATATGCATTCTTTATTGCCGTGTAACAGTGATCCAGTGCATTACTGTCTCTGGTGGGACAAGTAACATGCTGTCTGTATTTTGGAAGTTCACGTGAGAGAATCACTTTATTAAAGTCCCCGAGAATGATTAGAACAGAGTCTGGGTGTTGTTGCTCACTCTCAGTGATCATATCAGCGAGTATCTGTAAAGCCGAGCTCACGTGCGCTTGCGGAGGAATGTAGACGCTCACCAGAATGAACGAGCAAAACTCCCGTGGCGAATAGAACGGTTTGCAGTTAATGAGGAGTGTTTCAAGATCTGGACAGCACATCTTCTTTAACACAGTTACATCTGAACACCACCTTTCATTGATATAAAAGCACGTCCGCCGCCGCGCCATTTCCCAGTTGATTCTGCGTCGTGATCTGATCTGAACAGCCGAAAGCCCGGCAGACTTAACACGCTGTCCGGAATGGCTAAACAGCGCTGCCGCTCTGCCGACTACAACATTAAACAAAACGTCTGAATAATCGAAATCCGGTAAAAGACTTTGTGGTGTGTACTGCCGAATGTTCAGCAGTTCATCTCTGGTAAAATTGATCGTGTTTGAAAAACAAAAAACAGGAAAAACTAACAAAAACAGTACAAACATTGGAGAGCTAAGCACTGAGGCTGCCATGCGCGGCGCCGAGTGCACGTGTGAGAGCTGCTGGAGCCGTGAGTTTCATCAAGAACACTGTTGGTTTTTTTTGCATCGTTCGACTGGGCTTTCTGAGAGTTCTGCTGTTTTTTCGAGTCATCCGTGAACCGTCTTTTGAAGAGATTGATTTCTTCCTGCGAGTCACTTGAGTGTGCGAGAATGTGTTTTTGAACTGCACTCATTTTCTACGGAGTGATTTCTTTTTGAGTATTTTTGCACTTTTCTAGAGACTGAATCTACAAGTCACCCATGAACTGTCTTACAGAGCGAGAGACATGATTTCTTCCTGCGAGTTACTTAAGTGCACTTGTTAGTGCGCGAGTGTTTCTGAACTGAACTACAGTTTTCCTACGGAGTGAGTTATTTATTTTTTTTGCTTTTATTTTTTTGAGTATTTTTGCACTTTTGGAGAGACTGAGATCATCACGATCAAGTTTTACTTCTGAAATCCCCGAGAAGCACTATAAGCCAAACGCTGTTTAGTGAGTCGCGTGCGCCCCATGGCTGAGCACCATTTTGTTCCAGAGAGTTTTTTGGGCCGTGCTGAAACTTTTTTTTTTTGTTTATTACCCTGCCATCCTTACGACATCTTCCTGTTCTGTCTCACTTGTCTCGTTGCAAGTCATCTCAAGTCATCTCAAGTCATCGCATTAAAGTCCTCGTCGCTACAAACTGGTACAAGAGTTCGTTACACACACACACACACAAACACTTTACTGATACCGATTGAACCGAACTGAGTGTTAAAATTAACAGAGTATCAATTTGAACCGTGTCCGTGCGAGCTGAATCAAAAGGAAATTGAATCATTACTGATTCATAAGAGTCGTTTGAGTGAAGTCACAAGTGTCTTCTATGTGAAATGAGTTAAGTGAAATTAGTTATTTGAAAAGAGTTATCAAGTTAAACTTGAAGAGTTTGTGACCTGTCCAGTGTTTGATAAGCAGTTTGGAAACTGGTATTGAAAATAATTTTTTGAAATTTATATTTGAAGTGTTTTACAGAAACTGTTTGAGATTGTTAACCCTTTGGAAGGTTTACCAATATTGAAAAATTCCAGGAGACTTGTTTTGTTTTTTATTTTCATTTTATTATTTCATTCTATTGAAATGAAACACAAAGACAAAATACAGTTTTCTAAGGAAAGGAGGAAAAAATTCATTATTGTTAAAAGCAAAACAGTTGAAGATTATTATTATAATTTTTTTTGTTATTTTTTTACTTACCTTGGAGCAGGGGCATCTCACTTAGACTGTTAGGTTTAGGAGGGTGGGAACGTGAATTTGAGTTGTTACTTTATATCACATATCTATGCTTCAGGAAGCCACCGGGTTGACACATACTGACCTGAAGCCCACACTATCTGTTCCTTTAGTATATATTACAATAGTCTAAGATAAAACATATTCACGCATTGTGCATAATTGAGACTCAAAGCACCAGAGTGGGGACCAAGATCCTTTCACTCTTAAGTCATCCAGGGTAACGTTTTAATTTCCCCTACGGAGCGAGACTTAGAGTTTCGTTACAACTACATCAATCACACGTTCCATGACCTGCCTCCTCTTTCTGACTTTCTCATTTGCTTATCAGTCAGAAGGATATGGATGTCTGGATCTTGTCTCTATATGGATCTTGCTTCTCTGATGTTCCTGTACTCTCTGATGGGCATGTTTCCAAACCTGCATACCTCCTTTTACAAATTATTATTATTATTTTTTTTTATTTAACCTTTATTTTTCCAGGAAGGTCCCATTGAGATAAAAAAAAATCTCTTCTTCCAGGGAGTCCTGGCCAAGATGGCCGTATTAAATTTTCACATAATTACAACACATATAACAAATTCTAAACAGACAAGGTAAATACAATAACATTAATCATATATCACCAAATTAATTAAAACAGCCACACACTTCATTCATTTTACATCGCAATATATTTTTAAACACATTCAAAGAAGGAATTCTTTCTAGTTGAGCATTAATTTGAAATTCATTCCACAGCCAAGGAGCAAAGTAGGAGAAAGCTGATTTTCCATGTTCTGAGTGTATCCTAGGTACTTCTAATTTAATGCCAATCGATGATCTAGTGCTATAGTTCTTTTTATACAGGCATAAAAGCCTAGTAATGTAATTTGGCAGCATACCCAACAATGCCTTTACTGTAAATACTAATATATGTGATTTCCTTCTTTGATGTAAGGAGGTCCAGCCTACACGGTTATATAACAAACAATAATGTGTACGTGAACAAGCATTTGTTATAAAACGCAACGCAGCATGATAAATGCAATCTAATCTTTTTAATAAATATATAGAAGCATGCATATAAATAATATCACCATAATCTAAAATAGGTAAAAAAGTACTGTGAATAATTTTCTTTCTAGCTCCAAAGGAAAAACATTTTTTTTGCCGAAAGAGAAAGCCCAATCTTGGTTGTAATCTTTTTACTAAGTAATCAATATGAACATCAAATGCCAACTTCTCGTCTATCCATATTCCCAGATATTTGTAGGTTGTTACTCTCTCTATATGCACGTCATCAGCAGTAAGAATAAACGGAGCAGTGATCATAGAACGACTACGTGAAAAAACAATGAACTTAGTTTTATTCACATTTAAAATTAATTTTAATTGGAGTAAATTATGCTGAAAAGTATTAAAAGAATCCTGTAACATTTCAGTAGCTTGTAAAAGAGAGGCTGCAACTGAATAAATTATTGTATCGTCAGCATAAAAATGTAACTTTGCGGATTTTATTCCCTGCCCTAATTCATTTATAAAAATAGAAAAAAGAAGTGGTGCCAGTAAAGAACCTTGCGGGACACCCTTCTCAACTGTTAACACGGATGAAACATAATTATCTATAGCAACACATTGCGTTCGATCAAATAAATAATTTTGAAACCAACTCAAGGCCGAGTTACAGAGGCCTATACTTTTAAGCCTCTGCAACAGTAAGCCATGATCCACTAAGTCAAATGCTTTTGTCAAATCAACAAACAAGGCCGCACAATGCTGTCTCTCATCGAGAGCGGTGATTAAATCATTAGTAACAAGTGTAGTAGCTGTTATCGTACTATGGCCCACTCTAAATCCTGACTGAAATGCGTTTAAAATATTTCGACTAGCAAGGTATTCTTTCATTTGATCATTTACTATAGATTCAAAAACTTTTGCTAAAACCGATAATTTAGAAATAGGGCGATAATTATTCAAATCAGAGGGATCTCCTCCTTTTAATAATGGCATAACCATAGCTGATTTCCAAGATGTTGGAATTACATTTGTGGATAGACTCAAATTAAAAATTGATGCAATAGGTTCAGCAATAATATCTGCAGACATTTAAAAAAAAACTGGTTCAATTTTATCTAATCCACCTGATTTCTTAAAGTCTAAATTTAAAAGTAACTTATAAACTTCGGTGGACAATATAGGGGTAAAAGAAAATAAATCTGATTTATTATAATTTGTCGTCTCATCAATTTCCTGTTCATCAGTGATCAAAGAATTATTGGTACCTGTTATCAAACTAGCTGAAACAAAATGATTATTAAAAATATTAACAATATCAGCCTTGTCTATAATTAATCTCCGGTCCACTTTTAAAACTTTTGGAAAGTCAGTAGATTTATTTGTCCCTACAAGAGATTTTGTTAATTTCCAAAATTTAGAAGGATCATTCATATTATTATTAATTAGATTAAGATAATATTGACTTTTAGAACTTTTTATCAATTTTGTGCACTTATTTCGTAGAAATCTATAATTGGACCAGTCCTCATCACTATTAGTTTTTTTTGCTTTGGACCAGGCTAAATTTCTTTGTTTAATAAGATTAGAAACAGATTCACTGAACCAAGGATTATTTTTTCCACTCACCCGATATCTACGTAAGGAGCATGTTTATCACAAATTTTAAGAAAGGTAGATTTAAAATAATCCCAAGCATCAACCACATCAGGTATAAATGAAACTAACTGTAAGTCACTGCCTGAAGTTTTTGCAAATGCAAGACATATTAAGCAGAACAGGGAGTGATTACTTTCATTGTATGTCAGTCATTTTCTGTTTGTGCCATCTTTTGAATTGAATACATCAGGAATGGCTCTTTGAATTGTTTGAATTTGGTGATAAAAAAAAAACATGGACTAATGACGGGCAAAATACTCAAATAGATTATCACATCTTTTGCTGTCTCTTTCATCTTTCCCTGAATCTCTCTCACTCTGCACATCTAGTTGCTCTGCAATATGAAAGAAATATTGGTCCCACTTTATATTAGGTGGCCTTAACTACTATGTACTAACATAAAAAAATAAGATCAATGTACTTAATGTGTTCATATTGTACTGCAAAACACTTCTGCTGTTATTGAGGTGGGATACGGGTCAAGTTAGGGACAGGTTTGGTGGTGTGGGTAGGTTTAAGGGTGGGTTAAGGTGTAAGGGAATTATAATAAATGTAAATATAGCTGCAAGCAGTGAAGATGGGCCCAAGCCCCGGAGCCACCGCCACCCCGGTGGCTTCAGGGCAACTGTACATGGTGGGTAATAGGCATTTAAAACAAGAAAACATAAAAGGACTATATCAAAGTCATTTGAATTCACCACATTTACTGCAGCAGTTGGTGCCGCTATGACCACGAACCACAATGGCCACATCTATGAGATAATTTAAATTTAGATTAATTTTATGTCATATGATGTACTTCAAATGAGTGCAGAATGCCGTCCGAATGCTGATGTTGTATTAATCTAACCTAACCTAAGGTTTGACCTACCTGAGCCACCATTTACGCACCATTCTTATGCACCAAAAGCATGCTTTCATTTAATTTCAATATGGGTGGTATCCGATGAAAAAATGTAATTATAAAATTAATAAATGGAGCCAAATCATGGAAACTGCAAAGATGATTTGCAGAACAGTGTCAGGTAAGCGTAAGATAAGTGTCTAGATTTTTCTGCTCACTTATGGAAGTTTATTATAAACAACCACTTTTATAAAATCATGTGAAATTTACTTTTTTTTTTCTTTTTTTCTTTTTTTAAATAAATGTGAATTATATCAATAAATAATTAATTTAAAGACATATGCATCATACGTGATCCTTGTAAACAAAGCACATGACCTTGTGTAACGCCCATGTCTAGAAAACACACACTCCCTCCTCTATAAAAAAAAAAAACACACAGATGTTAGTCTTTTCTGAATGAGCACATGAAATCACAGATGCTGGTGTCAGGTGACCGTAGATGACCCAGAGGCGAATGTAGTTTGCAAAGTTTATTCAGTCCCAATACAAACAGAAACAGACTGCCAGGCGCGATATAGAAAACACGCTGCAGCTGGTGAACAAAGGGTTATACAGCAGCTTCCCGAGTCACAGATCCTCGACTGAAGTGTGGTCCAACTGGAGTGAAACGTAGGCAGATGGAGATGGCCCAGGCTGGCAGATGGAAGCAACCACGCCTGCAGACAGGTAACACTGTACGGATGATCAGGACAGCAGGAACACGGTAGGGCTCTGGACTGGGACTTAGACTCAGAATAATAGCTGCTAACACTACACACAAATTGCATCAAGCAAGAGAGTGAGAAGCTTGTCACACTCACATTAAACAATTCCCGGACACAGACAAGAACTAAGAACAGGGAGAAGTAGGCAGTGCAATCAGTGGTAACGGAACAGCTGAGACAAATGAAAGATGAGCAAAAGGGGAGGAAAAGACACCCAAAAACAAGAGTAATCAAACCTGGCTCATGACAGCTGGGTGATAAGATTTGTAACTCAATCGTTGTTTAGATAACTAGTCCTGTCTGAATAGTCATATAGTGTCATAGTTCAATTTCAAATGAGTGTGAAGTTATCATTTGCAGTTAAACATTTTTAACATCAGTATTTATCTTGTGTATTTTATATTTTAATTAACCTAATTATTAAACTAATTATATAAGCGCCCAACAAATGAACTGGCTTGATTAGCTGCTTTGGGTGTGTTTGATTAGGGTTGTAGCTAAACTGAAGGACAGTGGCGGTGCGTTCCAGACGGGATATATGGCCCTCCGAAGGGCACTTCGGCGTGAAAACAATCATGGCCGCCATACTGAAGGGTCGTTCCAAACCGAAGTGCTCAAAACTGGCCACTTCAAATAATAAATAAATAAATAAACTAATGTTAAACAAAAGGCACAGCTTGAACAATCTACTCATCGTTCAGAGCGTGTTTTTTATTTGGTTTCAACCAGCGTCCAAATTGTGCGATGAAGGCGCTTTATTGATTGTTTCGTTAAGATGACGCAGAAGTGCGTTCCAAAAAAATCTTTTTTTTTTTTATCCCTACACCCTTCATCCCTTCGACACTCTCACTCCAGAAGGTAAACCCTTTGAAGGGATTAGGACATAGGGATGAGCCCCTCCGAATGGAATGCAGGGTGGGTCTTCAAGAAAAGGTTCAAAGAACTGATCAAGGTTGTAAAACAGACACTGACACACACATACAAACACACACACAGGGGCGCTGCTAGCAATTTTGGGCCCTATAAAAGAATATGAGGTTGGGGCCCCTACGGCAAACATTCCGCACCAAACAAACAAGTCAACCTAGCTATCCAAAATCTTTGTCTGCAATTTAATTATAATGACCTATTGCATTTGCTATTGCTTTTGACCACTAGGTATCAGTATTTAGTCAGAGACCTCCCACGGCTGTAGTAATAGCAGATGATTTATTATGCAAATGTAAATGTAATAGAAAAATACAGTACAGTAATCAAATATTCATATTCATACATTCTTATACAAAACCAATTGTTTAGTGAAAAATTCAAGAAGGTCCATATTTTAAAGCTCTTTCTAACTTGTACTCGGCCTTAAAGTAACATAGTTCTTGTAATTGTTAATTATAGCATTTATTACAACAAGGATATAATTACAGGTAAGACAATTTTTTCTTTCTTTCTTTTTTTAGCATTTGTTATGAATAATAGCAACAAAGTTAGAAACTATAGCTACAACATGCCACAGTTGTAATATAAATCTTTAGTGAAAAATCTATTCCCTTAATATCTATTATAAATTCTACAACTAGTCATTTGCCACAATAAATACAATAGAATAAATTCTAGTAAATGTGGTCATCATGAGAAGTTTAAAAAGCTTGCAGGATGATGTTTTCCCCTCTTTTCATCTGTCATTTTAGTGGCTGTTTTAGATCATGTTCGACTTTCTCCGTAGCGTTTTACTATTCTCAATAGAATTCAAATGGGTTGCACATTTTATCATCGCATAGGAACAGCTTGTGCAAATATTAACACTTTTGGAGTGCGCTGGTGAACGCACTTACGGTGATTCGCGCGCCACTCATGCAAAATTAGACAACTGGGCTTCAATCACAGTCATATTGCGCAGACAATTGATCTGTTCTGATTCTGCGTTTCGGTGTGTGGGCGCTCAGAGTACCGGCTACATGTGAGAAGTGCCGGTGCGTGAGAAGCACTTCGAGCACTGACTGTTACTACTAATAAAACTGATCTCTGGGGGCCCCAAAAGTGAGTGGGCCCTTAGAATCATCCTAACTAATCCCTCCCCTTAGCGGCGCCCCTACACACACACACACACACACACAGACAGACAGACAGACAGAGAGAGAGAGAGAGAGAGAGAGAGAGAGAGAGAGAGAGATAGGGTGAGACTGGGGGGAGTGGGGGAGGTCAAAGTGTTATTCTATAGTCTTTGGGGAGGGGTAGGACAGACAGTGAGAGACAAAGTGAGATTCAGAAGATTTAACATTTTAAACAAAAATTAAAATCTAAACGGTGACAGAAAGTAGTCTTTTGATAATGACTTGCATTGTACATGCAAATACAATTATTGAAAAATTATTAAAAAATGTAATTATTGTACTTTAAAACTTCAGGATTTTATCTAACTCTATAGTGCTTTCTTTTGGTTATACTATAATATTAGCTACATTTCCTTTCATTTCTTGTCCTCAAAGAAGGACTTAGAAGAAAAACACATTTTAGTTTCTTTTTCAATGTTAATATTATTTGATATAGAAATAAATGGTGTATAATTCGTAAGAATTATTTAGTGAAATGAATTAATCTCAAAAAACAGAAAACAAATATATTGATCTGAAATGTATTAAATTCATTTTAAATTCGTCCAGGTTCAATTATCAAACATACAATCTTAATTGAATTTAAATCAAACAATAATTTTACAAGATATGAGACACTTTCTGTTTCCCTTTTTTGTCCTTACTTTAATCCCATTTAAATGCCATCGGAACGCCATTTGAGATATCCTATAATCGTTCACAATTTAGCATCTTCAGTGTCTTTGTTTCACGTTGACCGACTTTGGTGGCAACATCTTCACCGTGGCTATTAGCTGTTTTGTATGTATCACAGAGAATGTGACAACTGTTGATGAAAACTTTACACAGAAGCAGATTTTCAAGCAGTGTCTGATTTAAAAAAAAATTGGTGAATACATTGAGCATTTAAGTAATTTCATATTGTGGAACCCACGCTTTATTTCTTTTTACTAAGAAAAAAAAGAAGAACTAAAAATGTATTCATTGTTCAGTATCCCAAATTAATTGGCATTAGTTTTATCAGGATGTGAACTTATTACACTGAATCAGTTCTGTCAGAGTTACTGGTATTATTGCATGCACTTTAAAAGACAAATTCAGGTTGTGAAGTGGAGCATGAATCTGTCAGAGATTTTAGCCGTGTACAAATAAAAGTGGTCATAACAGTTTTGTTTTCATGGCTATTGATACTGAATATGAGCTTTATCTTTGATATAAATACCTGCCAAATTGCTAAATGCCTTTAAGTTATGTTGATGAATGTTTTTGTTTTCCTTATTTTGCACAGTTTGTTGAATTGTGATTCATTCAGTGTGGACTAATCACTGCTCTTGTACAGGGAAAATGTTGCAATTTGTGTTGTCAAGTCAAGTCAAGTCAAATTTATTTATATAGCGCTTTTTACAATTGGTAATTGTTTCAAAGCAGCTTTACATATTAGAAGCACAGAAAAAAGATAAGTGGTTAAAAATAAGCTGTACAAGCAAGCGTGGTAATATGTAACATATACAAGATGGTGCTACATTAAGCCAATGTCGGCTGACTCCCAGGGGTGGAAAAAACCCCCTAGGAGAAAAACCCAGTGTGGTAACACTGGGAAAAAAGTCCT
>RJVU01073043.1:8774779-8791805 GCA_003731715.1 Anabarilius grahami
GAATGCCAGGCAGCAAAGTCTCCACAGCTTCCCGATCTGGCGAGGACAGATCAGAATAACATACATCGGATAAATCCGCCATTAGATCGACAAGGAAGGTTAGTTTAGAGGGAAAAAAATAAAAATAATAGACGGTAGCTAGCCGGCTAGCGGGCTATGGCTGACACTAGGTGGTAGATTACTAGCAATAAATCGTTCCGTTCAGTAATACTATGCAATAGGTTAAGTAATCTAGTGAAAAACAAGAAAATTATATTATGTGAATAGGAATAAAGAGAAGGATTTAGGATAAACTCCACGAAGCTCCGAGCGTAGGTCAGACAGCAGGCCAAAAATTTTGTTGTAAAAATTGTATATAAATATTTGTATATGAGAACCTAAATAGAGTTTACATATGTATTGATCAATCATTGCCAACAAAGATCTATGGAACTCTTGTTCAGTGAAGGCAGAGGAACGCAAACTTATTTTTGTAAGTAAAACAGAAAGTAACTTATATTCTCATGCATCATGTGACAGCCTTCATGTCTGGTGGAGCTATAATGTGAACACCTCTGTGTAACAGAGTTCATGGCTTGCTGTCATTTAAGAAAGACTCCACTCCAGCAACTAGTAGAAGGGGTTCAGTTGATTCTTAATTCACAAAAACATGTACTTTATAGGCAGATTTGTGGTGTGTAATAAAAGATTATTTGGGCCTGACCAACTACTCTCTTTTATAAACTCTGACCTTTCATTATTCATGTGCGTCTCATAATGTTTTATTAGTGATCATTGAAGTGTTCTCTGCTACTGTCTTTTAGGGCTTCTCCAACAAAGCCATTGTTAAAACTGCCATTGCACAAATTAAGTGATGTTTTAACAAATAAACACAATGAAGTTTTGATTGGCTAATAGCATGCTAGGAAATATTGATCTGTTTCTTAAAAGTAATAGATTGATGCCAAGGCTATTATATTCATTAATTTATTTTGGTTGCTGATGTTAACACAACAAAAGATCTGCATTTCTGTGCATCTTAAAGTTCATACTGTTCAGTATCTGACCTCATTATGCCCTTTTGTAAGTGTAAATATGATTAAAAAAAACTAAATCTCCATCTCAGTTCTTGTATGGCTTGATCAGAAGACCACCAATAGTAATAACAATTTTTCATAATAATAAATAATATTAATATTAATAATAATAAAGCAGATTGCACATTATTTCATCCAATATAAAACAATTTGTGCATGCTCCCAATATAAAACAATAAAAAATTTTTTTGAATATTTTATTTAGCTTTTGAACTGTAACATAAAACAATACAAGACGGTACAAAACACATTATACATGTCATGATACACAAAATGAGAAAAAAGGGACAAGAAATGATAAATTACTTAAAATAAGCATAAAAACTAAATTTATAATAAGATGGGTGAAGGGTAATGTTAAATACAGGGTATATTTAAATACAGGGTATTGTTATTAGTACAGTGTAAGACCTAAATCAAAAAGAGAGTCCATCTGTTCTATTGAAGTATCTTCCATATAGCTGATAAAGGGTTGCCAAATTTGATAAAACACTTTACTTTTATTCCTTAACCAGTATGTTAGTTTTTCCAAGGGTATACAGTTATTGACCTCAGATAGCCACAAACTGACGGGGATAGCAGTATCAGATTTCCACTTCATTGCAATGCACTTCTTGGCAATTATTAGCAGAATTTCTGTAAGGTTTATGGTGTAAACCTGTTGAAGATTAGAATTGTTATAGTTACCCAATAGGCATACTTCTGGATCCATTGGAAAATTTACTCCATGAATATCAGAGATAATGTTGCATACTTTTTTGCCAAAATGAACTTATGGACAGGTCCATGTGGAATGTAAAAATGTTCCTTCACCCACTCCACATCTAAAACAGAGAGGTGACATTTTTATTAAACTTATGGAGTTTTGATGGTGTGATATAAAGTTGATGAAGGAAGTTAAATTGAATCATTCTATATCTAGAGTTCAAGTATGATGTAGCACCATCCCTCATAGTTCACCCCATGTTCCATCATCTATGTTAATGTCCAAATCTTGTTGCCATTTGACTTAAAATTTATCCAGTTTTGTTAGCGGCTTATTTATCGTAAGGGAGTTATAGCCTATATTCTAGAGGTTATTTTGTATAATCGTTGACTCGAATAGATAAATTGCTCCAATTGTGTTAATCTAGGTCATTTCAGTTGGGTTTAAACTCTTAAAAAATCTCACAACTGCAGATATCCAAAGAACTCTTTATTGCCTAAGTTGTATTTGGATTTAAGCTGCTCAAAAGACATCAGTATCTCATCCTCAAAACACTGTTCTAAGTGGGAAATTCCTTTATCGGCCCATATTTTAAAATGTTTATCCTGGAAGCATTTTGGGAGGAGTCTATTATTCCATAATGGTGAAAACAATAAATTCTAATATGCAGTCCCTCCACTGACCACAAGATGGTGACATTCCTTACAGAAACACCGAACGCTCTACTTGGTAATATTCTACTTAGAAATATTCTAACATTTTTCTAAAGAAAACCTAAATGAAACTTATTATTAACAAATACATGTAAATGTAATTATAAGGGTGTCGTATATTTGCTCTACACTACTCAAATCCAAATCGATATATTGATGTCAACTTGAACATTTGGGACAACTTCATCTGGAGAAAGTCTGTTCTTCCACTGGGGGACGCAATAACGAATGGCAGTGTTTAGCTCAAGGAGAACTAAGCTTAGCGCAGGGGTTCAGCTGCAAACGGCGTGTGGTTGCTGCTTCTAACGTTACATTTCTCATGGCTGGTCAGATTGGACTAATCAACATACTGTAATAATATGTCTTGTGCCAGTGCTTAGGCTGGTTGTATTGTATAAAAATTATTATAGGATTTAAAGTATTACAGTTTAGTGTAGTAATGTGACCAATGAGACAAACAACCTCCTGATAATTGGATCGAGTATGTGGCTATTTGGGCTCCCATTACTCCCCTTGGCAGAAGACCACTTTGTCTGTCTTCCCAGTAGTTAGCGAGTATTCAGCCTAACGTTCCCTTCCTCGGTTACACTTGTTGACCACAAGAGGGAGCACGCTAATTTTTCTAACTAACAGAAGTTATATTTGATCATTCCTTTTTACAGTTCCAGCCAAAGGTTCTGATACACTCGACTGAATGTTTCTTAAAAAATTACACTTAGTGTAAATAGACACTTAAAGGCTTAATTGTACAAGAGTGAAGGAGAAGCATCCATAATGGACCATTACTTTAAAGAATCTAGTTTTGTGATTTTAAAACACTGCATATTAAAACTACTTCTTTTTTGTCTTCACTATTATTCTAAAATGTAATCTATAGTATCAGTCAACAGGATGACTATTTTTTGTTTCCACTTGGAGTCTACATTTAATTTTCTTTAACATTTTCATGTTAAAGTGATGAAATAAAAATGACATTCAAAATACAGAATATTTAGAAATTATAGAATTACAGTCTAAAATATAGACTGACACTTCTTAGGAATTCATACACCCTTGTTATATAAAATATCAAATGATCTATGAGTCATTATAAGTTAATCTCATTTACACTGCATCAGATCACTCTAGTATTAAAAGAGTAATCTTTGAACTCCTCCACTAGAGAGTTTTACTTTTAAGCAATTCTGCAAAAAATGAGTCTGATTAATTCAATACTTAAAAAAATACGCTACCATTAAATTAAACTATATGGTACCTTTAGGTTGGTTATCAAGAAATTGACTTTGTGAAGGGCATCAGAGCTAATTATGTCATAATGTGTTGCTATTGATAGTTTATTTGAAATTATTTGATATACAAATATACAAAGCTCAGAACTGCAGTTAACTAAATTATTCTAGGTAATCAGTTGGTGCTGAGTTAAGCTTGCAGCTGTTTGTTCGAACTCCTTATGGCTAGCAGTTGGCATGGACAGAAATAAATGTAGCTTTGACAGCAGAAACTAGATAGGGAAAGGTGGGTGTCCGGTTCAGACACTTTTCATATGTCAGGACAGGAGTCATTCAATTGGGGTCACTGTACCCAAGTATCATAATTTAGGACCTTATATGGAACACGACCAATAAAAACAAACTCTGGATGTCTTGATAAAAAGGTATTAAACACTTCTCCTTCAAACATGATAAACAAAATAATCAAACATTTAAGACTTAAAGAAAATGTAGTTCGAAAAGATTGTTCTTTCTACTGACACCTTATGCAGCTGAATTATTCAGTTGGTGAATGATAATTTAAAATGTTAACTTTGATTTAAAAAGTTAGAAATGATAATAAAGCAAAATGATATTTATTTATCTACTCAAAATGAGGGTGGTTCCATCAGTTTTATTATTTAAAATGTTAAAACATTTTATGTGCTTTTTTAAAATAAAATTTGTAAAATGTTTTTTTTAGAACTCAAAACACAATATATGCTATTTGTAAATCATGTTCTGCTTTAGCTGTTAATGTCTGGGCTAAACACTATATCTCTTGAAGGTATTTAAGGCTGTGAGTGATGAGAAGCTTGATAGTTGTTGGTTTGTTGCTATCAATTATTGCTGTAGAGAAGCCTTGATGAGCTGCTGAACCCAGACTGTTTACACAATGAGAGCTATTCCAAAACAGTAAAAACACAGCAGGTGTGAAGTTGTCAACCTCTCATCTTAATGCATTTTAAATGTTAAGAGTCTATGAAGCCAAGCTGCCTGACGGCATTCTTCTCCAATAAGTTTTGCCATGTTACTGACAGTACTTTCATACACAGAGTTCATTACAGTGGACTGTGAACACACTCTGAGGGCATTGAAATTCAGGCCTGAATGTACTACAGTACATCTATGTACAGGTCATTCACACTACTGTCCCTTACAAACATCTTGTCACTACCATACATTGTAAATGTCTTGTATATTTCTTTACCCACTTTTTGCCTCAGATAATGAAAAAGTTACTATATAATTATTATTATTTTTATTATATTTAGTTTCAGGCAGAGTTGTAACCATCATAGACATTCAGAATAGCGGTTGATTTTTAAATGTATATTTTTCTATAGGATTAATCACAATAATTGAACAAGGATTGACCCCACCCTCCAAATTGTTTTTGAGCCACTTGCATCACACAGGCATATATATAACATGTCCTACAAGAGATATGGCCAAGAGAGCAAGTATATATTTAGTGCATGTTTCTGTAGACTGTTTGGCTTGTACAAGACTGAGCTGCAGGGCACAACGGGGCAGTCGTAACAGTTGACATTTGGCAACATTTGCAGGAACGTGCAAATAGGATGCCAAGCAAGTTTTGAAACATCAAGGAAATGGCTTTGAATGTGGTAAGGAGCTTGAAGGATAGTATATTGAATTTTTTCAATAACATCCAGCTTTTGCATGGAATGACAAAAGTAAATAGTTACTCAAAGCCAATTAGTATTTATTTCATTATGGAAAAAATATTAATAAAAAAAAATTTTTTTGACTACTAACTGGCAGTAAATGTTGAGCATTTATCTAACTGTACTTAATATATATATATATATATATATATATATATNAAAAGTAAATATATATATATATATATGACTGCGGAAAGTCATATATATCACAGTTTTTAACCCAGTGAATATTCTTTTTCTTTTTTCAATTTCTTTATAGAAACATACCATGTATTGAATACAAACATTTCCATCATTATTGCCCAGGAAAAAAGATACAGTTTGTTTAACACGCAGTGACCATTTGTTATTAATGCCTTTAAGTATATGGGGAATGTTGACACAGTAAACTATTTTTTATGTATTTTATTTATTAGTTCACTTTCAAATAAAATTTTCCTGATAATTTACTCACCCCATGTCATCCAAGATGTTCATGTCTTTCTTTCTTCAGTCGAAAAGAAATTAAGGTTTTTGATGAAAACATTCCAGGATTATTCTCCTTATAGTGGACTTCAATGGCCTCCAAATGGTTGAAGGTCAAAATTACAGTTTCAGTGCAGCTTCAAAGGGCTTTAAATGATACCAGACGAGGAATAAGGGTCTTATGTAGCGAAACAATCGGTAATTTTTGAAAAAAAAAAAAATACTACTGTATATGCTTCATATAAACAGATGATCGCCTTATGTGCTTCCGCTTTCCGTATTCTTCAAAAAGCTTCCGCTGTATGTCCTTCGCCTACGCCTGAATGCGGCGCCTGTTCCGTTTTTTTTTCAGAAACTGTAATTTTGACCTTCAACCGTTTGGAGGCCATTGAAGTCCACTATAAGGAGAATAATCCTGGAATGTTTTCATCAAAAACCTTAATTTCTTTTCGGCTGAAGAAAGAAAGACAAGAACATCTTGGATGACATGGGGATGAGTAAATTATCAGGAAAATTGTATTTGAAAGTGGACTAAGCCATTAAATCTCATGGAAAATACATTTTGTAAAAGCTCAAAAATGGAAAAAGTAACATACAGCAAGAATTTCAGGAAGAAAATGTCAGTGGTGCATGTCCATGCGAACCTCACTGCCACAATGCTAGATGTGACAACGTAAGAACAGAGTTCCAAATTTTCAGTTAAATGGTCAGTAATATAGTTGAGCTTTGCCTTAAGTTGCCTTGCCTTTAGGCAAGTTTATTCCATGGCTGATATAATTTTTTTTTTTTTATAAATCGCAAAGAGATGTTTGAATGTGGCAAAAAGGTGTTTGAAGACAACATTGATAATCATTGCTAGATAAAAAGCTTTTATGCGGTACGTATCCTACGATCCATGACTCATTATTCAAATTATGGGAGTAACTTCCGTTAAACTGTAAACAATCAGCAAAAGGTTTGCTCTGTGAACGCAATAATCAGCATGACCAAAAATGTGTACAATGAGATAAGTGACATTATTCTACTCACCCTTCAACCATCAAACATTAAAAGTAAATTTAAGATATATCACTGTAGTAATGTACTGTATGTCTGTATTGTGTAACGTTACCTTAATCAAAAGTGTTCATAAACTGGAACATTGAGTGATAATATTTCAGTGATTTCCACCATTTTGACAGACAATAAATATTGGGTTTACCTGCTTTAGAAACGTTCCAGTAAACACAGCTTCAATCCTTTATGATTTAAAATTTTTCTTTCAGTCTTTTTGAGTGGAACTTCCCCAAACCGGAAGTATTTAGATTTGCATTTTTTTTTCATTACTTTTTATTATTACTTGTATTTTTTTATGACTGAAATAGCCAAACCCATTATTTAGATGAGGATGTTATATGTATATGGATGTATAAGTATATGGATACTTCTGGCCTAGTGTTCATTTTCCAGGCATGCCATAATGTAAAATGCAGTAGACTCATTAGGATTTAGGTGCAACTACCGTCTGCCCATAGGAATACAGACATGCATCCACTACTAGTCTATATGGCCATTAGTATGTTTACTCTTAAAGAAAAAATTATTCAATCCTTTGGCTTGTAACAATAGCAGAAACCTTTTTGGTGCCAAATAGAACTCTTCTTGCAACTTTTTCCCCCCATGAAGAACCATGGTTTGAACTGTGCTATAAATGACCATAATGGTGTTATAAGCAATATATTGTTATAAGCAGTAAGCCCCAAGAAGCCATGGTTTACAGTGAATTTAGAACAGCTAAGGTAAAACCCCCAAAACCCGTCAGCTGTTCTAAATTCACTGTAAATCACGGCTTCACTGGGCTTATTGCCTTTATAAAACAGTTATTTTACATGCCTGGCAAGGTTTCATAAAATATAAACACAGACACAAATATGTAATGCTATTAATAAAAAAATTATTTCACCAAGCAATGTAGTTCTTCAGATGTGGAATGGTTGCCAAGCAACACACAGACACAGTGGCGCAGTAATACTGATGTAATGAGGCCACAGGTGTATGTTTGTAGAGTAATTTACAACGGCCAATCATAATCAAGAACTGGAACTATCTGATTTGTAAAGAACCTTTTTAATAATAGTTTATTTTTATTGATAATATTTTATTATTATTATTTATGGATATTATGTTTTACCCTCTGCCTGGTCTTACAAGACCTTATAGTCTCTGTTTAAAAAACTGACCAGAAGTCTTGTCGATTAGGTCCTTTTTTTTATTGACATTAGATATTGTATCAAAAATGACAGTACTCTAACAACAGTTAGTAGCTGAATAGATTAATAATAATTGAACATGAATAAATACTTAATGAAATAAAAGACAAGATAGAAAGATAAAAACCTAACCCTAACAGATGTAATGAAGGCCAAGTGAAATATCTTCAAAATCCTCAATGATGTCTACAAAGTTTACATCTGTCATTATTTTGGTATAATTAAGTGGCAGTTTTTCCCTGCAGATGATGAGTTTGTTGGTAATCTGGGTAGAAATACACTATTTTTTGAGTCTGTGTGTCTCTTCCATTGTTTAAGTAAAATCAATTATTGGTATGATAGCCAGAAGAAGCCAGAAGAATGGACAGTAGGCTATGTGAACCCTTCATGCTGAAACAGAAAAGCCCGAACAGTTGCTTTAATGTTGAAAGACCAAAATTCTCTGGAATGTTATTGTATGCAGCAGTATTTAGATTTGCATTTTTTTCCATTACTTTATTATTGCTTGTATTTTTTTATTACTGAAATTGCCAAACTCATTATTTAGAAGAGGATTTTATATGTATGTGGATATATAAGTATACGGATACTTCTGGCCTAGTGTACATTTTCCAGGCATGCATGCAAAACATTTTTGACCTTGTTGTTTTTTTAATTGTTTTGCTGCTACAACATTATAATAACTTTATTTTATATAGTGCCTTTAAAAGCAGCTTCTCAACATTGTAATTTTCCCACCCACAGAGATGAATAAAGGTGACTAACACTCACTTACACTTCCAAAGAAAGTGTGCTTTAAATAATTTTCATTATTTGTAACTTCAACATTTTAACAGATGTAGATATATTCAAGCTCTATTTATATACTGTATCTGGCAGACAGACAGAAAGTTCACTGAAGAGGACCCAGTCAGATCAGAAAGGGGGCCGTGAAAAGAATGACTGTTTTAACCTGTTTGAAGATTCTGTTGTGTTTTATTTTAAATGTTCACAAAAATACATAACATAATAAACAATTGATCATTGTGTCATTCAATGCAAATCATAAATAAACTTTTGCTAATTCATTCCTCCAGATCATGTTCACAGTGTATATCAGTTGGTTGTATAAGCTGATTTTTCAACAATGTACATGAAATCTAAATGCATTATTTTGCCTTAAAAAACAACAGGTAAAAACAATGTATAAGAAAAGGAAACATCAACATGAGTATATTTCTTTATGTGTGTAATACAAGTAATACAACTTTTCCAAGCACATGATTTTGCCTGAGTGGTAGATGATGAACTAAAATCATTTTACCTTCCCTAGCATGTATCCCATAGATCATAAAACTGTGTACGTTTTCAACAGCTGGCTAAATAGGAATGAACTATAGACAAATCTATTTTCTTTTATGGCTAAAACTCTAAAATGCAATGTCTTGTTACCTACCTAGTCCTACTGATTACATTTTCTTTCACATTCATACAAGTCCAGACATGCACTTGCTGCTTGTTGATTTAGCTATCAAAAGACCCATTAAATATTTACATGACCCTTGATATTGTAATTTATGATCAATAACTAATTGATATTAAAATACTTATTTTGTGTGGGTACCATTTTATGTTAGTCTGGGCCTTGCAGTTCAGAGCAAACTCAGTGAAGGCCTGTATGCAGGGTTATTTACACCATGCCTATTCCTTGTTGTTTAAAATGGAGCTTTCAGTTTTTGTCTTTCAATTCATTTAGTTTATATTGGGTTTTACCGTATACATTGCAAGAGTACAGCACAAGTTCTAGTGAATCCAAAATAATTCTACATTAGTGCTGATGCTTTTCACTGTGGTTCAAAATTTATTTCTTGCCAGAAATGACAACAAGTGGAAAAAGTTGGTCAAAATGTAGATATACACACAAACTGACCACCAACTGCAGCTTTCAGATGTCATCTTTATTTTTTAGCTGTCAACTGTCACATTCCACATACCAAGCCACTTCTGAAAGTCCTCTTTTCAGATGAAAGTAAATTTTGCATTTTATTTGGTAATCAAGGTCCCAGAGTCTGGAGGAAGAGTGGAGAGGCACAGAAACCATGTTGCTTGAAGTCCAGTGTGAAGTTTCCACAGTCAATGATGATTTGGGCTGCCATGTCATCTGCTGGTGTTGGTCCACTGTGTTTTCTGAAGTCCACAGTCAACACAGCCATCTACCAGGAAATTTTAGAGCCCTTCATGCTTCCTTCTGCTGACAAGCTTTATGGAGGTGCTGATTTCATTTTCCAGCAGGATTTGGCACCTGCCCACACTGCCAAAAGTACCAAAAGCTGGTTCAATGACCATGGTGTTACTGTGCTTGATTGGCCAACAAACTCACCTGACCTGAACCCCATAGAGAATCTATGGGGTATTGTCAAGAGGAAGATAAGAGACACCAGACCCAACGATGCAGATGACCTGAAGGCTGCTATCAAAGCAACCTGGGCTTCCATACCACCTCAGCAGTGCCACAGGCGTATTGCCTCCATGCCATGCCGCATTGATGCAATAATTCATGGAAAAGGAGGCCCAACCAAGTATTGCTTGCATAGAAATGAACATACTTTTCAGAAGCATGACATTTCTGTTTAAAATTTCCTTTTTTTAATTGATCTTATGAAGTATTTAAATTTATTGAGAATAAATTAAATGTGAGCCAAAATCATCACAATTAAAA
This sequence comes from Anabarilius grahami, assembly GCA_003731715.1. Classification (NCBI taxonomy): domain Eukaryota; kingdom Metazoa; phylum Chordata; class Actinopteri; order Cypriniformes; family Xenocyprididae; genus Anabarilius; species Anabarilius grahami. The sequence continues at coordinate 8,785,625 of RJVU01073043.1, forward strand.
GAACTGTAAGGATGGATTTCACCAAGACTGAATTCAAGATTCCTATCCTGTAATAAAACAATAAAACTCTCTAATCTGAAGAGAGAATCTGCAAGAAAGAGCACAGGACAACACCTGGCTCAACCTCCTCTATTCCCCCCATGCTGAGTTTCTGACTCCTCACACCCTCTCCTTCCCCTCAGGCCATGCAAACCTCACAAATTTACTATTTTAGTTGTTTTAAGTGACATCAATGTAAATATTTCTGGTGCGACTGGTAAGATGGTTTCACTCCCACATCAATAGAACAGACAAGAATAAAGAAAACAAAACCTATTCTCCTGGTGTGGGAGATGACCCAATAAAAATTTTCATTAACCATTTGTTTGATCCCCAAACCAGGCGTGTGACCCTTTGGGGCACGAGAACAGGTCCAACAAAACCTGCATAAATATTTGGGTGCTAAATGTTTACTGTCCTTTAGTTAAGACTTGGGTATTTAAAGGGATTTGGCAAACCACTCAAGGAAGAATCTGCATTCAGAACTTCCCGCACATTTGCTGTGTGTATCTTTCTATTTGCCAGGTATGCTGACTCTTTGACATTCTTTTTAAAAATTTGTTTTGAATTGTACTTTGTATTTTATGCTGATCAGTTGTGTGATGGATTATTTTTAATTCCTTTAATTGATGTTTAATCCTGCCTGGCAAATCAATAAATGTTATTCTTGATTTATTCTGCATTATTCCTAATTCATTATTTCTAGTAGATTAAAGCGAAGGTATTACCACAAATCTGTGTTCAGGATTGATCATACGGAAGGCTTAATAGATGGAGCATAGGGCACATCAATTAAGTCCATTTTGATTTCTGACTATCGCTGCCTTAAATAAGTTGCAGTTTTCGTAAATATATAAAAACTATGCTTTTTGTTACGAGTAAGCAGAGCGCGACCGACTTAAAGGCAGATATTTACCCTGCATCCAATGTTTAAGGTCAGAACTGATGAGTTTGTGTCCAGGAAGAGCATTCAGTCGGCCGAATTGACTCTTCTAAAGCGATACCGGGACCGCAATGAACGAATAATTGAAAGTGTAAGATAATCAGAAAAATCTAAGATCCAAATTAAAACACAAATACAAAGTTCAGTCATGAAACTCTAACCGAGCGCTGATTGGTTCTTCTACGCCGTGGCATCAGCCAATCAGAAGTAATTCCAAATCCACGCAACCATATATATCGTACCCTAGCTTGCGATCGACAAGCTGCGCAATGTGAAGCGCTGTTATCCCTCCTCCTCCCCAGCGCCACCTGTAGAGATCTGCTAGGGGGGTTCTACCATTCTTGCAGCAGCCTTTTCCTTGTTGTTTTATTTGACTAAGCTGAACAAATTTGTATTTGCTCAGCAGCAACAGCAGCAGCAGCAGTAACTGCAGCAGCAATAGCAGCAGCAACAGCAGCAGCAGCAGCGTGGCAGATCTGTATACTTCATGCCCCATGCCAATAAATGCTGGTTGAATTTAATCCACTCAGAGAGTTGTCATGATTGAACTAATCTTATGATCAGCTGTTACATCGGAAACATTGTGAAACTAAGAGTCATTTATAATTGGAGTCAGATTAAAATTATTCATGGAGTCAGATTTGAATTCGACATAAAAATTTTATTAAATTAAGATGATTTCTACAGAAGTGCCAGAGGACGAACACGTGCAATACCTTCAACCAGACCACTAGACGCCGTCGTTGGGCTAGTGGGTGGAACCTTACAGAACCAAAGACTTAAAGTACTGTACTTCAGTCTGTGTGCATTTAATTTATTTAATACACGAGTTCCACAATTTGAGTTGAATTACTGAAATAAATGAACTTTTCCACAACATTCTAATTTATTGAGATGCACCTGTATTTCCTATTTATTAAAAATAAAATGACCTGAAACTGAGTTACACCACTTCTCATCTTGAGTCTGGTCAATCCTGACAGAATGCCAGAACTCATACAACAAGAAACTTGCAGGAACAGTTATGACTCCAATCCGTCCAGCTGACCTGTTATTCTCCCTCTCCCAAAATGCCCACCTGATAGAGGAGTATGCATTTTATTTTAATGATGTGGCATTAATGGTTCTTTTCCTTGTTTTCACAGATGCCATGGGAGACAAACAACTGCACACTGGATCAGTATATCCTCTATGCCCTCCTGCCAAGTGGATCCTAGTCCACCTCACGCCTGCCCCTGAGTCTACAGAGACTGCTCCAGCCCCAGAGTTCATCCCAGAGTCCTCTTCATCCTCCAGTCTGGACACCAAATTGACACCAGTCTGGACTGACCATGAAGTCAGTCCGTGCATCTATAAAAATGTTTCCGGTGGTCCCAGAGCTCCCAAGTCAGGTGGTCCGAAAACTCCCCAGTCCAGTGATCTCAGAGTTCTCAAATCCATCGGTCCCAAGTCCGCTGGTCCCAGAGCTTCCGAGTCCAGTGGTCACAGAGGTACTTCCACCGTCAGCTGAGCTTCCTGTGATGGCAACTGCCGTTTTGTGTGTTTGGGCCGCATACACTTCTGCTTCTTCCAAAGTGGCAGCGACCACTACTGCTCCTCCCAAGGTGGCTATCAACTCTCAGAAAAATAACTCTTTCTTATTAGGTACAGTACTACTCAGAGCATGTAACCTTGATCGCATTGTTAAAGAAACTTTGTTTTGCAAGCAGTGATCACAGAATCAATACAAATGTGAATGTTCACAAAAATTTTATTTAGCTAAATCACGAACATATAACAAGTTTAAACAAACACATACACACAATCACACATATATGGGTAAAATTATGAAAGTGAACAAATGAAACAGAAACAGGGGAATGAGGCCATGGAAATATAAGTGTTGGTTAACCACCTGAAAAACAAAGAAACAAACACCAACAGTTTCTTTATTTAAAGCACTCTGGTAGCAAGGGGTCTACAGCTTGGACTAAACCTCTGATTCGTTAGTTAAATGTGCAATACTTGTAATGCCTTAGCCATTGAATGAACATCCAGATGCAGTCTCGGAGGAAAGTCTTGATGGTTCCATGGTTCCATGGTGATGAAGATGTCAGCAGAGACCTCTCCCAGGTGGAAACTTACAACGTAGCTTGATGTGTTGAGGCCCTGCCGTGAGGAGTTCTGCAGCGTTGCGGAGTCCCAAAGTGAGGTCCCATGGTGTTGCGGTTGGACTGGATATCTACACTCTTTTCCCACACGAACAGCAACAAGAAGAGCGGGAAGGTCACTGAGATAGTAGAATCCACTTTATCTGAAATCCGCTCTTTAACCCCCTCCTGTACTTTCCAAGTGTTGTGTTGCCATGGTTACTAATCACCTGCACCTGGTCCTCATCACCACACCAATCAGTTCCCCTTCAAAAGGCACACACATTCACTCAGTCTTAGTTCTACCAGAAAGACTCGGGGAGGTAAGATAACGTGACAACCATATTTATTAACAATCAGCAAGCAAAATGTTGTAAGTTCTTTGGCGTAGGCCCCATCCGTAGCTCAGATCCTAAAGGGTTGCAGACTCTGCATTTCCTGCCTGAAGATGAAGGCAGGGGCGTAGCCGACCCCCTGGGAGGTATGGACAAGGACCATCCTGGTGGTGGTGGGGAGGATGGAGGTGAAGGTTTGCGTCAGCATCTGCGGACTCAAACATGTGTCAGCAATCTTTTATACTCCAAGTGCAAGATAATGATTGGTTAGCTCTAAACTAATGGGTGACGTAACATTGAGTCTTCCTGGCAGAACTTACGCTAGAGCTTTCATTTCTACCAGAAAGACTCGGGGAGGTAAGATAATGTGAAAACCATTTTTATTAACAATCAGCAAGCAAAATGTTGTAAGAAAGTTATTTGGCGTAGGCCCCGTCCATAGCTCAGATCCTAAAGGGTTGCGGACTCTGCATTTCCTGCCTGAAGATGAAGGCAGGGGTGTAGCCGACCCCCAAAAATTATGGAGAATTATCCCACCGGACGGAGCCTAGCCCCAACCCCCAAGAACTGTGAGAGGAAATATATACCCACCAGTGGTGGATCTTGGAGTTCCTGAAACAGAAATAAAAATTAATCAAACATGAAAAGACTATAATGCTTGTCAGTGCAAGAAAGCGACTTCGCCATGGTGTGAGAAAATTCCGAAAGCAGTAAGAGCACAACATAAGACTAGATGAGAGGAAGACAAGAAAAAGAAAAGACCAAGAGGGTAAGACAACAATACTACATAGAGACGACAGCCACGTTAGGCCACACAGACACGATAGCCTTGAACGGCAACAACGGCTATGTTAGGCCACACAGACACGATAGCCTTGAGCGGCGACACACAGACACGATAGCCTTGAACGGCGACAACGGCAACGTTAGGCCACACGTACACGATAGGCTTGAGCGGTGACAGCGGCCACGTTAGGCCACACGTACACGATAGGCTTGAGCGGCGACAACGGCCACGTTAGGCCACACATACACGATAGCTTGAACGGCCATGTTAGGCCACACATACACGATAGGCTTGGGCGGTGACAACGGCCACGTTAGGCCACACATACACGATAGCTTGAACGGCCACGTTAGGCCACACATACACGATAGGCTTGAGCGGCGACAACGGCCACGTTAGGCCACATAGACACGATAGCCTTGAACAGGATAAAACACCACCAGAAGAAGAAGAATCGGAAAGTGCTTTATTGCCAGGTATGTTGTTTACACATACTAGGAATTTGTTTTAGTGACAGAAGCTCCACAGTGCAACAGAGTGACAGCGACAAGACACGAATAATAAAAAGAATAAAATAATATACAAATTTATTTAAGATAGACAAAGTGCAAAAAAAAAAAGAAAAAAAAAAAGAAAAAACAATATATAATATAGACAATTGAATGTACAGTTATGTGTGCAAATTTGAAATATAAGTAAGTGTTTTAAGTAAATAATGTGTACTAGTGTTGTGTGTTCCATGTTTGTCAAGTGTTCATGAGATGGATTGCCTGAGGGAAGAAACTGTTCCTGTGTCTGGTCGTTCTGGTGCTCAGAGCTCTGTAGCGTCGACCAGATGGCAACAGTTCAAAGAAGGAGTGTGCTGGATGTGAGGGGTCCAGAGTGATCTTCTTTGCCCTTTTTCTCACTCTGGATAAGTACAGTTCTTGGAGAGTGGGGAGGGTTGTGCCAATGATTCGCTCAGCAGACCGGACTACTCTCTGTAGTCTTCTGAGGTCAGATTTGGTAGCTGAGCTGAACCAGATGGTAATTGAAGTGCAGAGGATGGATTCAATGATGGCAGAGTAGAACTGTTTCAGCAGCTCCTGTGGCAGGTTGAACTTCCTCAGCTGGCGAAGGAAGTACAACCTCTGCTGGGCCTTTTTCACAGTGGAGTCAATGTGAATGTCCCACTTCAGGTCCTGGGAGATGCTGGTGCCCAGGAACCTGAATGACTCCACTGCAGTCACAGTGCTGTTCATGATGGTGAGTGGGGGGAGAGCAGGGGGGTTTCTCCTGAAGTCCACGATCATCTCCACTGTCTTGAGCGTGTTGAGCTCCAGGTTGTTAAGACTGCACCAGACAGCCAGCTGTTCAACCTCCAGTCTGTAAGCAGACTCGTCTCCGTCCCGGATGAGGCCGATGACTGTGGTGTCGTCCGCAAACTTCAGGAGCTTGACAGAGGGGTCTTTAGAGGTGCAGTCGTTGGTGTAGAGGGAGAAGAGCAGTGGGGAGAGGACACAGCCCTGAGGGGCGCCGGTGCTGATGGTGCGGGTGCTGGATGAGAATTTTCCCAGCCTCACTAGCTGCTGCCTGTCTGTCAGGAAGCTGGTGATCCACTGACAGACAGAGGTGGGCACGGAGAGCTGAGTTAGTTTGGGCTGGAGGAGTGATGGGATGATGGTGTTAAAAGCAGAGCTGAAGTCCACAAACAGGATCCTCACATAAGTCCCTGGTCTGTCCAGATGCTGGAGAACATAATGCAGTCCCATATTGACTGCATCATCTACAGACCTGTTTGCTCGGTAATCAAACTGCAGGGAGTCCAGTAAGGGTCCAGTGATGTCCTTCAGATAAGCCAGAACCAGTCTTTCAAATGACTTCATGGCCACAGACGTTAGAGCCACAGGTCTGTAGTCATTAAGACCAGTAATTTTGGGTTTCTTTGGGACGGGGATGATGGTGGAGC
>RJVU01073043.1:8792213-8935086 GCA_003731715.1 Anabarilius grahami
ATCTCCTTTTCCAGTGTGTATTTGGCCTGTTTGTACAAGACTCTGTCCCCTTTTCTGCGAGCATCTTCTTTGGCCTGATGGAGCTGGCTGAGTTTTGCAGTGAACCAGGGTTTGTCATTGTTGTAAGTGAAATGAGTGTTTGTAGGAATGCACAAATCCTCACAGAAACTGATATATGAAGTTACAGTCTCTGTGAGCTCGTCCAGATCGCTGGCAGCAGCTTCAAAAACACTTCAATCAGTCCATTCGAAACAGGATTGTAAAGCCTGCTCTGTTTCGGTGGTCCATCTCTTTACAGTCTTTGCTACAGGTTTAGCTGATTTCAGTTTCTGCCTGTAGGTCGGAATGAGATGAACTAGACAGTGATCAGAGAGCCCCAAAGCTGCCCGTGGGACAGAGTGATATGCATCCTTTATTGCTGTGTAACAGTGATCCAGTGTATTACTGTCTCTGGTGGGACAAGTAACATGCTGTCTGTATTTTGGAAGTTCACGTGAGAGAACTGCTTTATTAAAGTCCCCGAGAATGATTAAAACAGAGTCCGGGTGTTGTTGCTCGCTCTCTGTGATCATATCAGTGAGTATCTGTAAAGCCGAGCTCACGTGCGCTTGCGGAGGAATGTAGACGCTCACCAGAACGAACGAGCAAAACTCCCGCGGCGAATAGAACGGCTTGCAGTTAATGAAGAGTGTTTCACGATCGGGACAGCACATCTTCTTTAACACAGTTACATCTGAAGACCACCTTTCGTTGATGTAAAAGCATGTCCCGCCGCCGCGTGATTTCCCCGTTGATTCTGCGTCGTGATCTGATCTAAACAGCTGAAAGCCCGGCAGACTTAACGCGCTGTCCGGAATGGCGTCGTTCAGCCAGGTTTCCGTGAAGCACAGAGCAGCCGAGTTCGAAAAATCCTTATTTGTCCGGGAGAGCAGAAGGAGTTCGTTCGTTTTGTTGGGCAGAGAGCGGAGATTCGCCAGATGGATGCTGGGGAGTGGCGTTCTTAATCCGCGCTGTCTGAGCTTCACGAGAGCGCCGGCGCGCTTCCCCCATCTGCGCACCCTGAAGCGTCTTAACAGCGCTGCCGCTCCGCCGACTACAACATTCAACAAAACATCTGAATTTTCGAAATCCGGTAAAAGATTTTGTGGTGTGTACTGCCGAATGTTCAGCAGTTCATCCCTGGTAAAACTGATGGTGTTTGAAAAACAAAAAACAGGAAAAACTAACAAAAACAGAACAAACACTGAAGAGCTAAGCACTGAGGCTGCCATGGGCGGCGCCATCTTTATGAAGCTTAAAAGCTTCCAGTATTTTCAAAAAAATTACCTGATTAATGATGAAGATTGAGTTGGAACACAGCAGTCCTCTCCATCTGCTGTTAGGAGAATTTTAAACCACTGCATAGTAAATGGAAGGCAGATATTTTGATTTAAAATAATAGAAGGTATATAGTGTTTAAAGAAAAGACTCGTTAAAGCACGAGTACTGAAATTCGATATGCTTGGGTTTAACACCCACTAATGGCTTAATAGAACTTGGGCAACAGGACTTCATCTAGCCGTCAGACCTGCCAAGAGAACCCCCAAAAGAAGTTAACCAGATAGCATGACAGATAAGTACAAGAATACAAAAAATAGACAGATAAAAGACTGAGACATTGCAGAAGGGAAAAGCTTCACTTGATAACACTCTACAATCTAACCTTAGCTAGCTATTGAAATTCTGCAAAAGCTAGCAAACCTTTGCAAAAGGATAACGATGCAAGCATTGTTGTTTAATGCCATGAAAACAGACATTAAAAGCTGTATGATGTGTAGCGCCATACTGTTATTTATCTAACATTATGGAATCATGACAAGCAAACTTTGCAATAAAGGAAAATCGGAGGAAGGATCAATAACAGCGTGGCGTATCCAGGATGGCCAGAGCTTTGCGACTAACTTTGATTTGACTGATGCCGCTCTTGCACCTGTATGAGTAGTATTTCAGCGCTTGCAAGCATCTCAGTAGAATGAATCGTCCTCATTCCTTTAGGTAATCCCTGGAACTCACACGGCACTGATATCAGTCTCCTTTTCGCAATCGCGCCCGCGATTTCACACAGAGATTGTGCCTTGGCACATATTAATTAGGATATACATTTTATGTGAAGACTATGCAGTGTTATTTAACATTTAAATTATTCGTTTCCTGCGATGATCTGTGTGTGTGTGTTGCTTTAAGGTTTAAACTATGATTGGGGTTTACCCCGAGCCTTGCAACGATAGAGCCGATTACACCATTCTTTGTTTTATAATTCTTAAATGAATGGTAGGCTACCTGAGTCATGTGGATCATTAACATGCTAGAAGTTACAATGCGAACGACCACGACGAGCACTCACGTTGAACACTCACCCTGTCTCTAACAAAACGTGCGATTGCATAATACTACTTGTGTAAAGGGAGCAAAAGAGTAGCCTACGATTTCACACTTAATCAACATCAAATCGACATCAGAGTGCAAAAACGATGAAAATACTTATCACTGAGATGAAATGCTGATTTGTACTGATACCGCAAGAATGGTGAAGATTGCAGCCGTGTCTTTGAAGATAACTGAATTAAATAGGAAAACAAATACAATCCGTGAAGCGAGGACCTGCATGCTTCTGAAATTGAACGGGATTTCTCTCTCATTGCCGCGACAGTTCGATGAATGTTTAACATTGATAGGCTGTCATAATTACACCGTGGCATTTAACATATCCCGTCTAAAATGAGCATTTTTTTTTCATTAAAGTAGTACGTCGAACTAACATTTTCTGTGATTATTTAGATAATCACGAATAGTATGTGGATACATCATGAGAGAAACATTGCGGTTCACTGGAGCTTAAGTTTTAGATAAAACTACATCAATAATTTAATAGATAACGATAAAGTCAGACTGGATTTTTAAATGAGCTATAGCCCGCGCCGGAAGTGAAGGTTTGCGTCAGCATCTGCGGACTCAAACATGTGTCAGCAATCTTTCATACTCCAAGTGCAAGATAATGATTGGTTAGCTCTAAACTAATTGGTGACGTAACATTGAGTCTTCCTGGCAGAACTTACGCTAGAGCTTTCATTTCTGGCCACATCAAGGTCTCAGACACCCTTACCTGCAAACTTGTCTTGTGGATTTATCTCCTGTGTATGTTCTCCAGTGATCTGCTTGGGACCTAGTAAGACATTCTAAGTTATTCATCTGCATATCACACTGAACGTAAATTAATACATGTTTCACCTGTCACCTGTTTTTGACACGTTTCACATGTTTCTGGGTTCTGTTAACCCAGTGTGGCTGTTGCTTTCTTTATTTCTGTTTTATTACGTGATAGAAAGCCTAAGGCCTTTTCAAGCCGTTTGGCAAACCCATCTAATCTGCTGCCTATTACACATCAAACTAAGATTACTGTGGAGACAAAAAGTAAGACTGTGTAGGAAATCTCACCAAATTACCACAAACTCCACATTCGGATCAAAGAGTCAACTCATTCCCTCACTGAACCATTTGTGAACCATATAGTTGGACCTGGGAAATAAAATGGCCGATCGAAGACGGCCCCTCAATGTCTGCTTAATTACAAATGCATTTGATTGTAGTAACAGAGCAAAAGATCTCTCTCTCGCTGTGGTGACTTTAAGAAAACAGATGGATCAGCAAACACCAGGACACAAGTTGTAAATTCACTGTTATCAGGAAACTCGGTCCTGCGACACATCTCGAGGTGAAGATTACATCAGGGCACCATGGGAATCACCCACAAGAAACTTTCCCTCTGCCCAGCTTTGCATTTCAAAAGACATTCCAAAGTTTCAGAGACAACAGAGACAATTTAGAAAAATACTGCCAGAGATACGAACTTATCACCAAAAAGCAGTCTCTAACATATCATATGTATTAAGCATGTTTTATTTTGTTCATGGAACCTATGTAATTCTTTCTGTGTGTTTTAAATATTGATTACTGGTAAATTTGAAGAAAATCTACCTCAATTACAGAAAGTGTGTACTGTTTGGTATGGTTGTAATGGATGAATGCTTTCCAGTATTTTGATGCAAAATGTAAGATGTATGACGTTTGAACCAGCAAAATTAACTTCTGAAAGTTCTGACCAAAATCCCTAAGTTTGAGAACAAAGGACTGTAAGGACATTATGCTAATTGCATACAAGAACAGGAGAACTGGGCGTAGGACCCGCCCAAAACAGAACCTGATTGGCTAAAACAATCGGAAAGGTGGAACCAACAAACCGTTCAAAACTCAATACCGGCTTGGCTTTTGCCCTTGCTTGTACTTCGTCTTGGCCTTCGCTGAGGCGGCGGACCGAACATCGTCCTGCCTACAAGCCAAACCACTTCAAGACTCACTCAAACCCCTGCAAGAACCTTCGTTGAACTTCGCAGTCGAGGACTCACCAAAAGTCCTTCCAGCAACACCTTGAGACGCAGAGAGACACTCATGCAGCAATGCGTAAACCCTGCTACTATTCGACGAAGACCCCATTTTCTGCAAAGCCAACCTTCCCCACGGACGTCGTCCTTCAGAACTCTTGACCGAACAACGCCGCTTCCTTCAACTCCGTCACGAAGGGAACATGCGCTTAAAGGAGCAGCCAACGCAAGTAAACACAGATCTCCTAATTTTGCTGAGCTGGTGCAATTTTATTAAGCAAATGAAACTATTGTTGAATTGCTAGTGTATTAATTCTCTCAGGTTACGGTCAGAGAAACCTGTTAAAAGCTAAACAATTGGGGAATCCATTCACCTCCAAACAATAACCTCACCATTACCCTGTAACTGAATGAATGTGTGTGTGTTTGTGTGTGTGAGAGTATATGTTTTTCTTTAGATTAGTTTGTGCATAGTAGATTTAGTTCAATAAAGTCTTGTTTGATTTTCCATACATACGAGTGTCTTGTGCTGTGCTTACCAAATTGCTGCCTTAAACAAAGATCATGCTACCTTGCTCATAATTATAATCATAATTAATAATCATAACAAAATATTATTACTGTTGGCCACGGGATAATAATTTGTCCAGAATTGGTAAAAATACTGTAACCTCAATTTTTCGGTGGACGAATAATTGATAAAGTGTTAAATATTGATTCTGAATCATTAACGGTTAATCTGGTTCTTATTCAGTGTAATTTAATTACACTTTTGATTAATTATTTGGGTTGATTCCTACATATTTGGTGGAGAAAAACTGCTGGCAGTTTAATCCAATTTGTAAGCACAAAACAAGTCACTTGTAATTGTACCTTTTCTATTGATCCGGAAGATAGAATAGAGACAGAAAGGAGTCTTTTTGATTGTCGTGTAATGTTACGCGCGCATAACAAGGCGCGTGTGGATGAATGAAATTTGAACTCAAGTTATTTGTACGTTTTGTTGATGTTAAAACTGCAGTAAGTGAATTTAAGATTGTCTTTTGAGACGAAAAGAAAGTCGCCCTAAAGCGCACCAGGAAAAGAGTAAGCATGTTCCTTGCTTTGGATTTAATTATTGGGTGTTCCAATTTTAAATCAACTAAGCTAAACTCCCGGGTAACATTGGAAGTAGCTACCTAATGTGCCTGTTTGTATCAACTCACTCAGTGAAATGATATATTATTATTCGTAACACTGCGCGTGTTTGAAGATGATTTGAATGGGAGTATTTTGAAAATTCTTGATCGAGTGATTTGTTTGCAGTAAATCCTGCATGGTGTTGCATGTTCAGAAACTGACACGAATAATTAAAATCCGCCGTGATTTCAATAACGTTATTGTTTTAACTGCAGTGAACCTACCCTTTAAGATAAAAATTTGCCTCACTCTTAACGAGCTGAGAATATTAAGCTGCATATATCGTAAAACTACGAGTAGTGCCATTGCTTGTGCAAGACTGAAATGTGCCACCATTTCATGTAAATGCTCTAAACTTTATCTGCACGCTGTAACCACGTGCGTTTGTAACTGTGCTTTTGTTGTGTGTCGCCATAGTAACAGCGGTGGCACGGAAGTCATAGAAGACTTCCGGGGTAATTCTCGCTGCGCCATATTGAAAACAACTCGGGTGTAGCTAAGCTAACGAAGCCGTGGTATTCAAGTTAAAGCCTATGCTAAAGCCATTAGCCTAAAAGGTTAACGGTTAGAGCATAGTATTGTAGCTCGCTAAAGCTAAATGCAGTGTGTTTTGGAGCAGTGTTGAAGTGTTTTTTTCCCTTTCACCTCTCAACTCTAATATTTTAGAGTCTTTTTCCATCTTCTTTCTTTCCAACTCTCCTCCCATTAACCCTTTCGCACGTAAGTTTTAAATATTCTGGCTGAGTTTTTTTTAAGGCGACCGTTATTTAGAACGTATCACTTTATTGTTTCCATGGTGATGCGTGATTGCTTGTAGAGGTGTGCGATACTGCTAGATTTGGTATCGATCCGATACCAAGTAAATACAGGGCCAGTATCGCCGATACCGATACCAATACCGATACTTTTTAATAATTAAGGTGGATGCGTCTTCAACCTAAATCTAAATGAATTTTCATGACTTTTAATTTGTTTTTGTGATTTGCATTTTGGGTTATTAATCAGTACTACAAAAGCTTTTGTTCAGAAACAACTTTTGGTTACTTCTGTTTTATTTAAATAAAGTTACAAAATGATTACTTCACAAATATAAAAAATGTAAAAACAAATTCTCTTTTCAAGTAGCATGTTAACAAAAAATGTTTCTCCTCTTTAGTGCACTTCTTTCTTAGGATTTTTTTCTTAAATAAACAAAGTCACAAAGTTTTACTTCACAATAAATATAAAAAATGTAAAACAAATTCTCCTTACGAGAATACGATATAATGAGAACAAAATAACGTTTCTCCTCTTTAGTGCACTTCTTTTCAGGATTTAAAAAAATAATAATAATCATAAATAAAAACCAATTACTGTAAATACAAAATATAAGCCATACAGCCATACAACGCTCCTCTTTCTCTCTGCTGCCATTCTCCGCCTCTGACTGACTGCTGTTAGAAATGCGCGGCTGAGCGGCGCGCGCGCCTGACTGCTGGTGGTAGCGCTAGTGGTGAGTCACGTGACGGTACAACACAGGAGAGGGGGAGGAGAGCAGTGTCGAGCACGAGCAGCACTCTTGAGAGCTTGCTCTGCTCTGTGACAGCAGCAGCATTTTGACAAACACGGCCAGGTCGCAAAACGAGAGAAACTGAAACTTAAGAATCGATATTTTCACGTTGGTATCGATCAATACCGATACCAACGTTGGTATCGATATTATCGATATTAGTATCGATCTGCCCACCTCTAATTGCTTGTCATGTCACACACCGCAGCACTGTATGACTGATGATCTGCTTTTATTAAATTTTTCCTTTTTATTCAAAATATTCACAGATTTGTTAACTGAAATAGCTGATATTCCGATTGCCAAATATGTGCAAGTGGATGTGTTTTGCTGTTTAAACACCTTTATAATGATCACGTTAGATGAGCTATACTCGATGGGCGCCGCCATGGTAGTTTGCACCGCACAGAGAATCGGATCTGTTGGATTTACAACCCGTGAATTCATCCACTTCTCCCGAAATAAATGGAAGTAAGTGAGCCAGTGAACTGGGGAAGAATAGAGTAAGCTTAAAAGTTACTTTCACAATGTGTATCTGTTATGAAAAAAACGTGTCGTCTAATTATAATGGAAAGGGTTGTTATTTCCGCTTCTATGGACATCATTTTGTATTTTACAAACTCTAAATATATTGTTTTGTTAGTACTCATGTGTATTTAAATGTCTGAAACCTAAAGTAAACATTATTTGGTTGGAAACACTGCATGTAATATAATGAAAACACTTTCTGCTTCTAGTAGTGACACTCACGTGGTGTTTGCATACTTTATCACAGCTGAAGTGAAATAAATGCAATATTTGACTAATACACTGATGTTTCAGAGACATTTTCATTCAAAACTTAATGTACTGCTTACAGCGTCTGTTTTTACAAGAATAAAGTTCAACATAAGCATATGTTATTTAAATAACAATGTAGTGGGGTCTTAGTTTTTTAATAATTTTAAAAATAAGTCAGATTCTGCATGACTAGAAGAAACAGCGACTACATGGTACACCACAACACTCTGAACAATAACCACCCATGTCACACTCACTATCCTCAAAGTACCACAAGTGAAGCTGCCATCGCAGAACCATCAAAGGAACCAGAGACTGAACCTAAATGCCTAGCAACAGAGTCAGAATCTGATCCATTACCTGTCGACTTCTTCCACAAGAACCTCCAACAGCCAAGAAAAGGGGGGGAGACCAAAAGTGACTGACACAGATCAATGCTACCACACATTACATCATTTCAGACAGGACCACTTGGCAAGTTACTTGAGTTTATTGAACACAATTATCTTTGGCTGTATGGTTCCTTATGGGGGTTCTTGCTCCAAAATTAATTGAACATACAAGAGCTTTAACATTAACCCCCCGGAACCATCAGCTTGGAAATACATAGACAATTAGGACACTTAGTAATGTCTTAATAAGCAAATATGGTAATCGTGTAGATATGGCAGTGGAACGTCTATACTGTAGCTTGGTTATGAGGATGAGTGTCTCTCAGCAGTGAGGTCCATGCCAGCCGGGACTTGAAAGCCTTTGGGTTGCGAGCAGTTTGAGCATACTTACCGAGCAGCAATGCCACGTATATATGTCCCGTGTCTAATAGGAGAATGGTAGCGATTGACAGCTGACCGCGTCAGCTGGTCGCAGCACTATGCCTACGTGGCCTGACTGAACTAATGCTGCGCTCGATTTCAGACAGGACCACTTGGCAAGTTACTTGAGTTTATTGAACACAATTATCTTTGGAGGTATGGTTCCTTATGGTGGTTCTTGCTCCAAAATTAATTGAACATACAAGAGCTTTAACATTAATCCCCCAAACTAATGAGATGAATTATTTGCCCAAGTAGAACCCCCCCAAAACCATACATGTTCCATCCCTGCAACAGAGAAAAGACAATAGGCTTGTTCGACTTGATGCAGCGCCGCAAAGACCGATCGGCGGCTGACTTGAAGCAGTGCATGCCGGTAAGAAATGTTGTCCGACTTGAGACAGCGCTGACGTCATGTGACTGTGACGTATGGCTTCAAAGTACCGCGAGAGCGATTCGAGATCAGCCGCCTGAGTTAGCCAGCGCAGTTTCTCAAGAGGAGCTGCACGAGCGCTGATGACGACACAGCTGTTTCATGATTGGCCGGATTCACCGCATGACAACGATCACGTGTGTTTCGTGTTTATTGTCATGCCTTCAGCTCCAGTAATGCTCAAAAATCTGTGTTTTTATAACAGTTAAAGCTCTTTTCGTGTAGTCGCGATGTTGTATTGTGTCATGTTTATTAAAATAAACCGGATAAAAAACAAAAACCCCACTACATTGTTATTTAAATAACATATGCTTATGTTGAACTTTATTCTTGTAAAAACAGACGCTGTAAGCAGTACATAAAGTTTTGAATGAAATTGTCTCTGAAACATCAGTGTATTAGTCAAATATTGCATTTATTTCACTTGAGCTGTGATAAAGTATGCAAACGCAGCGCGAGCGTCATTATGAGAAGCAGAAAGTGTCCGACTTCACGTCTCCGTTTTCAGCTCCTCACCGCCTGCACACGGATACTCTTGCCGATCGGTTACATCCAGCCGCAGCCGATGTCGAACACACCTAATGTTGTTGAGATATTCTTAAAGTAGCCTACTGACAATCAGAGGGGTATTCTCCCCTCTAAAAGGAGGGAGAGAATAGCAGGCCCCTCTTTAAATTAAGGTAGCGAGGGGTGTTCATTCCCTGCTGAGGGATGAACAGCAGGCCCCTGCAGTATAGCAGCAAAGGGTGTTCTCTCCAGCGGGAGAAAAACAGCAGGCCCTTTTTTTTTTTTTTTTCTTTTTTTTCTTCTTTGAGAGGTGTTCTTCCCTCTCTGAAACAGTAGGACCCTGCAATTATAGCAGCAAAAAGGGTGTTCTCTCCAGCGGGAGAAAAACAGCAGCCCCTTTTTTTTTTTTTTTTTCTCCAGCGGGAGAACCACGAAACAAAGCAGCATGTCCCCCTGATATTGGCATGAGGGGTAGAAGAGCAGCGTGCCCTGTGCATGCGAATACTACTATATTACTATAATTTTTTATTTTTTTATTTTTTTATATAGAAGAGCTGCTCAAGGCTTTTTGCGCTAATAACACATCCTGAGTTGTAGGCCTAATATATCGTTGATACGCTGATGATGACCACCGGCCCATTGCTTTGAGCATGGGTATGGAGACTGTTGAATCTGCGGTGGTTGCCGCGCCTATGCGGAATGAATGGCTGGTATAAAGCGCGGGGTCCATGCCACAATGGAGGCATGCGGTTCGGAGACGCGAGGCAAACCAATGCTTGGACATAGCTTCTCCCTTCTCTGTAATGAAAAGTGGATCTGTAGGGTTTGATTTACTGCGTGAGCTTACCAGTCGGTTCATGGCTGTGAGGGGACAATATCCGTCGTTGGTTCTGGAGATGTTAATGGTACTTCCGTTATTATCTCTGTCTGTTTTGGAATGTTTCAGATAGATGGAAAAGTATTCGGTGTGAAATGATATGTCTTTGATTGTGAGATCGTGTGAAGGGTCAAATTTTTTGGTGTTAATGGTGAATTCCCCTCCTCTGAGGAATCCATAATAGGCGGTGAGGAACGCTGCTTCTAGAAGCAAGTTTGTGTGCGGAGTGAAGAGACCTGATCTTAATTTATCCACCATCGTGTGCACCTGTGAGAGAGACAGTGGTAGTCGTTTATCTGGAACGGCAGGGCTTTCCTTTTTTAACCCGTTGAGAAGGCATATAGAGGGATTTTGTAACAGGCTTTGGGAGGAAGGATCTATACATCTAATGTGGAATTGAATGCCTAATATCATGATCTTGATAGTAGAAGGCTTAAGCTTTCTGGATTCGAAGCAGTGCGTAATGAAAGCACATGTGATAGATATGTTAACTGGGAGTATAGGCACCGAGAAAGCGTAGCAGAAATCTGAAAAAGACGACCACGCCGAGTCGTAAGTTTTAAATGTCGTTTTTGCTAGCCCTGATCTCATGTAGTGTGCGGCTGATTTAAGGTAATTTTGCAAGGTTGCATTCAGAAATCATTATAATATGCTGATTTGCTACTCCAGAAACATTTATTGTGTAAAATTGTGTATAATGTTACAAAAGCTTTGTATTTCAGATAAATGCTGTTCTTTTGAACTTTCTATTCAAAGAATCCTGAAAAAGAAATATTGTACACAAATATTTTGTACAATTGTATACAAAAAATGTTTCTTGAGCATCAAATCATCATATTGGAATTATGTAATGATGCTGAAAATTCAGCTTTGCCAACACAAGAATAAATTACATTTTAAAATATTTTATTATTAAAAGTTATTTTAAATTGTAATAATATTTCACAATATTACTGTTTTTACTGTATTTTTAATTAAATAAATGCAGCCTTGGTGAGCAGACAAAACTTTTTAAAACATTAATGATATTACCATGTCCAAACTTTTGATTGGTAGTATGTTGTGGCAGAAATTTGGTGTAGTTTTTTACTTTTAATATTTTTCAGAAGTTCTCTCTACAAGGCGCTGGATGGGGAACTACCAGATTTTGCCATGTTGAGAGTTTCAGAGGTGTACAAAGACTTTCCCCCTTCACTTGCACCCTTGGTAACAACAATGGGCATGTCAGCTGATGTCCCGTTAGTCCAGTCTGCTTTTGGAGCTGTCCAGGCAGGGAGCGTACTGTCATTTCAGCATAAGCCACCAGCAATGAGGGAAGTCATCAACATCCCATCTGCCCCTGCCTCACCCTCCCTTCCCATCCACAGCTACAGGCTCGAACCACCATCCTGTGCCTATGTTCTATCAGAGCAGGAACATCTGCACCTGAAGTCTCTGGAGGTGTCATTCAACATGGCCCACAGGATAGAAGCTGCAACACAAGGGCAGAGTTCATGCCAGGAGTGGCATCGTTTGAGAAAGATGAGAGTGACATCTACTCGCTTCCACGAGGTATGCCATGTTCGTGGACATACATCTGCAGAGAATCTGGCAGAGAATTCTCAGGGGGACTCGTCAGACCACGGACATGAGGAGAGGTGTTGATATGGAACCACTCGCTGTTAAAGAGTATTGCACTCTTAAAAATGTGAACTGCTCACCCTGCGGGTTCATCGTACATCCTGATGCTCCATGGCTAGGTAGCTCTCCTGATGGTATCACCTTTGATCCCTCTGAGAACCCACCATTTGGTCTCCTTGAGGTCAAATGCCCCAATATCCAGAGCTATGTGGACTGCCTCTATCTAAAAATGTCCGGTGGTGCTTTGAAACTCAGGAGGCAGCACAAGTACTACTGGCAAGTTCAAGGTCAGATGCTCTTGACAGGGCTAGAGTGGTGTGATTTTGTTGTTTGTGCTCAGGAAGACATTAGTGATGTCCGGTTCGCGAACTAATCGTTCTTTTTAACCGGTTCTTTTCAGTGAACCGGTCGAACCAGTTCACCAAATCTGTCTGAATCGTTCCAATTCCAAACAGTTCGCATCTCCAGTTAGCAAACACGAATCCACAAATTACTAAAGTTACTCACTTTTTTGACGTGCCTGACACTACCTCTCGAAATAAACCAACATCCCGGAGTTATTCAGTTACTCCAACAGTACACTGACTTAACCTGCTGTGAAGAGAGAACTGATGATGATGAGCACGAGCAGCAGAGCAGCTAATATGAGTGCGCATGCGCGGCGTACACGAACGAACATACACGGCCTGTCACCGTTCTCGTTCTCGAGTCAAGAATCGGTTGCAACGATTTTCGGATCACCAGTACACAACCGAGAACCGCTTCTTTCGGACATGTCCGATTTGAGAACCGGTGAGCTGATGATACTGCGCATGCGTTTAATTTTTCAAGAGAACGAAAAGCACGTTAGTCAAGTTTTGTTGAACATCGGACAGTGTGATAATATAAAACATACTGGAAATATGTTTATGACTTAATTCAAAATACAAAAAGTTTATTGTGCTTTTCCAAACACACCACAGCAGATTAATTGCATAAAATACTGTACATAATACATAATAAACTACATGCCAACATGAACATAATATTTTGTACACAGATCAAACTAATGTTCAGAAATAGTTATACAAATTTATTTTTCTATATTAATGTTGTTTAAAAAGCAATATAGTGAAAGTTGTGCAGTTGTGCTTTCAAGTTATTTTTTTTTAAAGATTTGAAACATTTATTTGTTTCATAAATAGGCTAATCCATGGACAGCTTATTTAATTTCTAAACAAGGTGGTATAAAGATAAAAAAAGACGTAATCAAACTACAGCGAGAGCAAACAAACGACTCCTTTTGAATCCGCTTCTTTCAGACGTGACCGATTTGAGAACCGATGAGCTGATGATACTGCGCATGTGTGATTCAGCGTGTGATCTGAAGCTACAGAACAGTAATGACTGTCACAGCACCGGTTAACTAGGACAACTGATGCTATGAGAGGACTCGAATGAGGGGCCAATCTGGCGAAACGTAAGTTTATTTAATTACAAATAAATCGTAATGAAAGAGGATGGTTTCTGCTCTGATGAAGATTAATTTATTCACTTTATAACTGTAAAACTTTGTTTGCACATCACTGCCTGTATATGTCATGTGTTTGGATGCTTTAGATGCAAAACTACATTGTAACAAACGCTTCAGAAAATGTTTTAGTTGACTGATGTTATGATTACTGACTTTATATATTTGAATGTGTTAAGCTTTTTCATCCCGGCCTCATTACGTCGGAGCGTAAAAGAACCGGTGTTACGAGATTTTCGGTTTCTGAGATTTTCGGTTTCCGAAGGCGGAGCACACATGAATATTAATTAGTTTCCCAGACATGCACGATTGCACGTGCAACTGAGAATTTTATGCTGCGTTCCAGGCAGGTTTTTGAGCCCGTAAGTCACGACTTCAAATCACGACTCACGACTTTGTAGCGTTCCAGGAAAATCACGCCAAACTGCGTAAAAGTGTAAACAAACCAACATGGCGGACCGTATGGGGCTTATGCTCATTAACAATTATTTCTATCGCTAAAGGTGCTTACTCCTTGCTTATTTGAGGGAAACAGAGGTGGGAAATGGCGCATAAGGCAAGAGAAGCTGTTATACCTTTTATTTTACCGTGCACTTGCATAAACACCGCATCCGTAGAGGCTGCCATTGTTGTTTCGCGGGCTGTGTGACATCAGAACCCGTAACTGAGTACATCGATCTAGTACGAGTTCACGGGTGGGAAGTCACGACTTTGACTGCTGTTCCAGTGCACTTTCACTGGTAGAAGGTTGGAAAAACACGTGTTATGGGTTGACTGGAACGCGGCATTAGTTCACATTGTATCTCAACACATTAGTGGATTATTCCATAAAGGTAACTGTTCTCAGCATCGCGGCTGACTTATGCCTAAACTACAGTTGTTTACTTCTAGGTAACAGTTTATAATGTTTTCATTAGTATGCACGATTTGTGCAGTCGTCTGTAACAATGACAGATACTTCGTGTAACAGCAAAACACCTTCAGCTATCGTCTACAATGAGTTCAGCGCGTTATGCTTTTCTTTTGCGATGTTTTAAAACTCGGTATTTTATTAGTTGTTATCATTAAGTACATCACTGCCTGTAACAACCGAAAAAAACCTGTATAAATGTGTTTGAGGACTTAGCTATATTCTGGTATTGTTCTTAAATTTTTGTTCATTTGGATATGATGTAGGCCTATTGCTCTTCAAAAGAATTAATACAATTATTAGGCTCACCAAGGTTGCATTTATTTGATCAAAAATAGGCAAAACAGTAATATTGTGATTTGTTTTCTATTTTAATATATTTCAAATGGCTGTTTATTCTTGTTCCTCCAGTCTTCAGTGTCACATGATCCTTCAGAAAGTTTTGCTGCTCAAAACAGTCTTAGCTACTATTATCAGTGCTGAAAACAGGAAACCGTGATACAGTGCCTGTTGATTCATAGAACAGCAAGTTTGAAGACTATTGAAATAGAAATCTTTTGTAACATTAGACATTAACATTAGTCTTTTTTCCCTTCTCTTTTAAAAAAAAAATCTATTTAATTAATCCTTGTTGAATAAACTTCATCCTTGTGAAATTTATTTCTTAAAAAACTAAATTCGACATTCGAATTTTAATGCAATTGCATTTGTTCAAATTATTTGGGGGCCACTGTCTGTAAAAAGATAACGTTTTGTTGTTATAAAAATAGTTTTAAGTAAATAAAAAAATTCATTAACTCATTAGAATTCAAAAATTCAAAGAATTCAAAAAATGTCAATCTTTAACTAAAAATGTAATTTTTTGATCTTTGAATAGCTTTCTTATGTGTCATATTTTCATATATTAAGGGATTGCTACAGTAGCTAAAGTTTGTTGTTGGTCCATGCCCATCTTTTTGTACAAAAGAAAAAATGTCATTAAATGTCTCACACAATATCATATGTTCACTCCATCACACATTATACAAAGCACTTATTAATCAAAATCAAATCAAGGCATATATGATATTCCCATCTTTATTCCAGGATTTGTGATATATGTTTTGCATAGTTTTTTCTTTCAAAATTTCATGATGCCAAATGTGCCCCTAAATAAACCCCATGAAGAACATGCATGTTTATGAACATTAATGACCAGTGAATTCAGGTTGACTGGGACACTTTTGGCCATTGAGATGACTGGGAAAAAGTTTCCCAATCAACCTGAATATATGCCAAATAATGAATGTATCAAAATAAAATGTCCATTTATATCACTGATCATCATTGTATATCCAGGTACACAAGTCACACATGTCAAAAGAAAGCATGAGAATAACAAAAGGTTACAAAGATCTTTATTAGGCCACTGATTTTAGACATTATTTCTTTCATTTCCAGAGGGATGACCCCGTTTTAAATCTTCATAAGGTGAGGTAACAGAAGAACATAGCAATACATAATTGAAATGGCAGCTGCATGTTTTTAACAATATATGTATTTATTTTCCCATTTATTTGTTATATGAAATCAGTATAATCTACTTCAACTCATTCAGGTGTTCTGGGATGCTTGGTTTTATTGTGCAATTGAACAATTGAACCTTGTGGTGTCAGTGTGTCTTTCTTTGATATTTATAAATGGAAACCATGAAAAGACAATATAGTTTCAGCAATATTTTCAGAATTTGTCTCCAACCGGAAAACCAGAGAATGTTAGTCTGAACATGTAAGCTAACATGTATAATCAATCACACCAGTAATCTGTAGGTTACAACAATATTTTGTCCACACAGACACATTTATATAGGCCTATCAGCTGTTACATCGCAAGGTACAAAGGAAGAGCACAATGCGCTGAACTCATTGTAGACGATAGCTGAAGGTGTTTTGCTGTTACACGAAGAGCCTGTCATTCAGTTACAGACGACTGCACATATCATGCATACTAATGAAAACATTATAAACTGTTTCCTAGAAGTAAACAACTGTAGTTTAGGCATAAGTCAGCCGCGACGCTGAGAACAGTTACCTTTATGGAATAATCCACTTATGTGCTGAGATACAATGTGAACTAAAATTCTCAGTTGCACGTGCAATCGCGCATGTCTGATAAACTCATTAATATTAATGTATGCTCCGCCTTCAGAAACCGAAAATCTCGTAACACCGGTGAACCGTTTTTTTCAACCGGTTTATTGAATCGAACTGTCCGAAAGGTTCGTGGAAAAGAACCGTACTTCCCATCACTAGAAGACATGTCAGTCGAGCGAATTTATAAAGATCGTGATGTAATGCGCACCATTAGAGACAGAGCAGATTTTTTCTTTTACCACTACATACAGAAGTGTTTGCAGTAAGTCACTCCAATGGCCTTGGGCATAGTGTCTTTCAATAAGTTTAATCAGTTTCAATCAGTTCATTAATCAGTTTCAATCAGTTCAGTGAGTTCAGGTGTTAGTTTATTTTTACAAATCTATACAGTATCTGAACTGATCTATTGTTCATTTTTGCGAGTCTATACAAAATGGAAATTGTTACTTAGTATACAGTACACATACTGTTATTGTTTTACTGTTACACTGTATACTGATGTTTTTCACAGATATTTTTAGACTGTTACATAACTGTCAATGTAGACTATCATGCAATAGTACAGCTTTTCCCAAAGTTCCCATGGACCATCAAGTTACTGTTGGTGGACTCTGAAAGGGATTTTGTGTACGTATGTATGTATGTATTTATTTATGTATGTAGTTTATTTATGTATGTAGTTATTTATTTATTTATTTATTTATGTATTTATTTATTTGCTTGCTTTAATAATCGTGAAGGAATGTTGTAGGTAACATCATAATAAACGTAATTCATAAATATAACTTATGACTCAACATTCAAATAAATAGAAAAGACACTTGAAAATACTGTATCTTAGTCTTGTCTTTCACCATAGTTGTAAATAAAGATTTGAGCAGGTGGCAGAAGATTGACAGAATTAGAACTGTGTTGCAATTGCAGGTTTAACTATGGCTGCTCTAACAAAGAAAGGAGGTCAAAAGTTGGATTGTAAAATTCTTATTTTAATGAATCAACAGGTCAAGAAGAATGTTAATTATCAGGTATCAGTAATGAAAGAATGTTGGTACGAACAATATGTGGTGAGTCAAAAGGCAAGCAAAAAAAAAAAAGGCCATCATAGTAAGAAAAATTAGACAGTTTGCAGAAAATATTTACAATATTTCAAACCATGCCTTGACAAGTGGTCCATTCTAACAGTTCACAGAATTATATGTGGCGAGTCAAAAAACATCCCAGATGAGACAAAATCTATTAGTCTGGAAACTGTCAAATTTTCTTACTATGATTGCCTATATTTACAACATTTCAATGTGCCAAATAATAAAGACAGACAAGAATGACACTGTGTAGACTCACTGGGCCCATGCCTTGACAAGTGGTCCATTCTGATAGTTAATGAGAAGACATGACACTGCAAACAGTTGATTAATGCTACCAGAAATGTACAAGGGGATGACTGCGTCAAACAACGTGTTCCTTCACCCGCCGGATCAGGCGTTCAACATGCACCCTGAGCCTGGCCACAGACTGAGTGTGTCTCACCTCTCCGGCAGACATTTGTGTGCCCTTGGTCACAAAAGCAGGCCTGTGAATTTTGCATGGTACCAGGTTGTCAATTAAGAAGCCCTTGTCCACTATTATGGCCATGTCAGGAGTGAGGACGTCGATGATACCTGATTGCTTGAACAGCTCCCGGTCACTGATTGACCCCGCATACAGTCCATGTCATATCTATCACAAGTTAAATATGGAGTACCGCAAGGCTCAGTACTAGGACCATTGCTTTTCACTCTGTACATGCTACCCTTGGGAGATATCATTAGGAAGCATGGTGTTAGTTTTCATTGTTACGCTGATGATACTCAGCTCTATATTTCTTCACGCCCTGACGAAACTTACCAATTCGCTAAATTAACAGAATGTATAGCTGATATAAAAAACTGGATGACCAGTAATTTCCTACTACTACATTCAGAAAAAACAGAGATTCAAATTTTTGGACTGAAAACTTCTTCACGCAATAATCTAGAATACTGTCCAACACTTGATGGCTGCTCTGTTAAGTCTTCGTCGTCAGCTAGGAACCTGGGTGTGCTCTTTGATACCTATCTTTCATTTGAAGGCCATGTTACTAGCATCTGTAAAACCGCATTCTTCCATCTTAAAAATATATCTAAACTACGACATATGCTCTCAATGAAAAATGCAGAACAGTTAGTCCATGCGTTCATGACCTCAAGGTTAGATTACTGTAACACTCTACCGGGTGGTTGTTCCTCCTGCTTGATAAATAAACTACAGCTCGTACAAAATGCAGTAGAGTTCTTACTAGAACTAGGAAGTATGACCATATTAGCCCAGTTCTGTCATCACTGCATTGGCTTCCTGTTAAACATCGTATAGATTTTAAAATCTTGCTAATTACTTACAAAGCACTAAATGGTTTAGCTCCCCAGTACCTAGGCGAGCTCTTAATGCATTATAGTCCTTCACGTTTATTGCGATCTCAGAATTCAGGCCAGCTGATAATACCTAGAATATCAAAATCAACTGCAGGCGGTAAATCCTTCTCCTATTTGGCACCTAAACTCTGGAACAATCTTCCTAGCATTGTTCAGGATGCAAACACACTCTGTCAGTTTAAATCTAGACTAAAACGCATCTCTTTAACCTGGCATACACATAACACATTATCAATTTATATTTTCAAATCCGTTAAAGAATTATTCGGCTGCATAAATTAGGTCAGCCGGAACCGGGAACACTTCCCATAACACCAGATGTACTTGTTACATCAGAAAAAGAATGGCATCTACGCTAATATTAGTCTTTCTATTTATCCGAGGTTTACCGTAGTCAACCGGATACGGGCCGTATCCAGCTGAGACCAAGGACCGGCGCCATGACACGACCACAACG
The DNA here is from genome assembly GCA_003731715.1 of Anabarilius grahami. Taxonomy (NCBI): domain Eukaryota; kingdom Metazoa; phylum Chordata; class Actinopteri; order Cypriniformes; family Xenocyprididae; genus Anabarilius; species Anabarilius grahami. The sequence continues at coordinate 8,811,845 of RJVU01073043.1, forward strand.
CAGCCCTGAAGTATCAGCAGAGATCGAGCTTTAGTTTATTCGGCTGCATAAATTAGGTCAGCCGGAACCGGGAACACTTCCCATAACACCAGATGTACTCGTTACATCAGAAAAAGAATGGCATCTACGCTAATATTAGTCTTTCTATTTATCCCGAGGTTTACCGTAGTCAACCGGATCCAGGCCGTATCCAGCTGAGACCATGGACCGGCGCCATGACACGACCACAACGCAGCCCTGAAGTATCAGCAGAGATCGAGTCAACTAGATCATCCATTGTGAAGGCCTCATCGACACGACAGCCAGTAGCACAGTTCCTCAACAAACCGTCCATACCGGCGTGATGAATACGATCCTCAACTGGATGGAACTGAAATAAATACTTTGATTGTTGCGATCCTATCAGACTTATGATAGCAACTTGATTCGTAACAAAGCACTGTTCGCCAGAGGAGAACTGGCCTCCCGACTAAGCCTGGTTTCTCCCAATGTTTTTTTCTCCCTTTAACACCTGTTTGCCATTTGTTTGCCACCTGATGTCACCTGTTGGAGTTTGGGTTCCTTGCCGCTGTCACCTTTGAATTGCTTAGTTGGGGACACTTGACATTTGACTTGACATTTGATATTCAACAGTATTCTTGACATTTATTCAACAGTGCTTCTGATCTGCCTGCATTGACACTATTCTTTAAGAGCTGCTGTGCAGCCAAAATTATGTACCAGTTATCAATGTAAAGCTGCTTTGACACAATCTGCATTGTAAAAAAGCGCTATATAAATAAAGGTGACTTGACTTGACTTGACTTGACTTATTCAGTGTAATTTAATTACACTTTTGATTAATTATTTGGGTTGATTCCTTCAACTGTTAGCACTTTTAAACATCCGCTCACTTAAAAATAAATCACTTCTAGTCAACGACTTAATAACGACAAACAACCTAAATTTTATGCTCTAAATGAAATGTGTCTAGAAGACAGCTGCAGTTCAACAGTCTTCAATGAAACAGCCCTCCCTAACTTTACCTTTATGAGTGTCTGCAGAGTGAGGAGAGAGGTGGAGGTGTAGCTGCTCTATTTAAAGATGTCTATCAATGCAAGCAAATGTCATTTGGTGATTACTTGTCTTTCAAATATCTAGGTATTGTGTTAAAAGGTGCTCCACATATTTATTGTTATTGACCGGCCTCCAAAATACTCTCCAGCCTTTGTTGAGGACTTTACAGAACTGTTATCAACAATTTCCTCAGAGTTTGACTGTTTTGCCATTACTGGGGACTTTAATATCCACATAGATAATGCAGAATTCAGTATGGCAAAATAAATCATAACTGTTTTGAACACTTTTGATCTGACTCAGCATGTACATGGACCCACATGGACCCACACGGACCCAATCGTCGACACACTCTAGATTTACTTATTAGTCAGGGTCTAAACATTTTATCCATTGTTATTAAGGATGTAGAGCTATCTGATCATTTCTGTATTTTCTTTGATATATTGATCTATCCTACTGTTGAAGCTAGATCTATCTCTGTCAAAAAGTGATGCTTAAATAAGAACACTAGTGTGCTGTTTATGAAGCATATCTGCAGACGCTGTTGATTTTCTCCTTGATTCTTTTACTCAAAAGTCAAGAATGTTATTGATGATATTGCTCCTGTGAACTAGGCAAAGCTTGACAGACCTTTTTCTCAAATATTATAAACAGCAACTTAAACAACACCCGCACTCTTTTTGCAATTGTAGAGAGACTAACAAACCCCCCAAGTCAGATTCTCAGTGAAATGCTCTCAGACAGCAAATGCTGTGAGTTTGCTTCCTTCTTCTCTGAGAAAATCAATAATATCAGAAAGGTGATCAGCACATGAGCTGCACTGGGGTAAAACAGATCAGATCACAACCTCAGAAAGTAGCTATTATGTCTGTTTTCGAAGCAATTGATGGTACAATTTTGGAAGAAACAGTACAGCACCTTAAAAAATCAACCTGCACCCTTGACACACTTCCCACATCTTTTTTTCAAAAGTGTGTTTAACTGTTTAAAAGCAGATCTCCTAGAAGTGGTAAACACCTCACTTCTTTCTGGGACCTTTCCAAAGTCTCTGAAAACTGCAGTTGTTAAGCCCCTGCTGAAAAAGAGCAATCTGGATAACACCATTTTGAGCAACTACAGACCAATCTCAAATCTTACTTTCATAGGCAAGGTCATTAAAAAAATTTTTTTCAATCAGCTGAACAAATTCTTAAGCTTGAATGGATACCTCGACAACTTTCAATCTGGTTTTCGACCGCATCACAGCACAAAGACAGTGCTCATAAAGATAATAAATGATATTCACCTAAACACCGATACAGGTAAAATATCAGAGCTGGTACTACTCGACCTCAGTGCAGCGTTTGACACTGTCGATCACAACATACTTCTTGACAGGCTGGAAAACTGCGTCGGGATTTCTGGAATGGTCCTTAAATGGTTCAGGTCATACTTAGAAGGGAGAGGTTATTATGTGAGTATCGGTAACCATACGTCTAAGTGGACATCCATGACATGCCTCAAGGCTCAATAATTGCACCGCTCCTGTTCAACCTATATATGCTGCCACTGAGCCAAATAATGAGAAATAACCAAATTGCATATCACAGTTATGCAGATGGCACCCAGATTTACCTTCCCCTATCACCTAACAATTACAGCCCCATTGACTCCCTGTGTCAATGCATTGATGAAATAAAAAATTGGATGTGCCAAAACTTCCTACAGTTAAACAAAGACAAAACTGAAGTCATTGCATTTGGAAACAAAGATGAAGTTCTCAAAGTGAACACATATCTTCACTCTAGGGGTCAAACAACTAAAAATCAAGTCAGGAATCTTGGAGTGACTTTGGAGTTAGACCTGCGTTTCAGTAGTCATGTAAAAGCAATAACTAAATCAGCATACTATCATCTCAAAAATATTGCAAGAATTAGATGCTTTGTCTCCAATCAAGACTTAGAGAAACTTGTTCAGGCTTTCATCACCAGCAGGGTGGATTATTGTAATGGACTCCTCACTGGCCTTCCCCAAAAAGCCCATAAAACAGCTGCAGATCGTAGAACGCTGCTGCCAGGATTCTGAGCAGAACCAGAAAATATGAACATATCACACCAGTCCTCAGGTCCTTACACTGGCTTCCAGTTGCATTTAGAATTGATTTTAGAGTGTATTTTGTGTAAATGTGTGTCCTTGTTGTCTTATGTTGGTTACTGTTTTATACCTTTGTGTTTGTTAATATAACTTCAAAACTCTAAATAAAATATATAAAAAAAGAGTTGATTTTATAGTACTGTTACTTGTTTATAAATCACTTAATGGCCTAGGACCCAAATACATTGCAGATATGCTCATAGAACATAAACCTTACAGATAACTATGATCATCAGGATCAAGTCACTTAGAAATACCAAGGGTTCACTCAAAGCAAGGAGAGTCTGCTTTTAGCTGTTACGCCAGCCACAGCTGGAACCAGCTTCCTGAAGAGATCAGATGTGCTCCAACAGTAGTCACATTCAAATCCAGACTCAAAACACATCTGTTTAGCTATGCATTTACTGATTGAGTACTGTGCTATGTCAGAACTGATTGCACTTTATTTTATATGTATCATTTTTTATTCTTTTAATTCTTTTTCTTGTTTTTATTTTATTTTTAATGCATATTATATATTAATCTTTTATGCATCTTTTTATTTCTGACTGTTTTAATTTAAATCTTGCTGTCTGGTTGAAAGAGCTGGGAGAATTCGGATGTATGCATTTGGACAGAGTTAGTCAAAGAAGATTTGTCTGTAAGGGTTCTGTTTAAACGCACAGCTACCTGACAAATATAAATATTTTACAGTTATCCCTCTGCCGCGAGGAAGATCCATTTAGATCTGCTCTGATGAATAGATCCATTTAGATCCGCTCTGATGGATTGATCTGTTTAGATCCGCTCTGACGGACAACAAAGCTGAGTACAGTTATCCCTCCAGCCTGAGGAAGATCCATTTAGATCCGCTCTGATGGATAGATCCGTTTAGATCCGCTCTGACGGAAAACAATGTTGAGTTAAACCTGGTGGCTACAAAAATGCACCTGTCTTTTAGATTAGGCAGGTGAAAGGCTTTTTTCACATCCTCTTTGAACCTAAATGGAATTTCTCATAATAGCTGACTATATTCTGAAAGTCTGCTCTGTACTCATTCAACAGGTTTTACTCTAACTAGATAGTTGTAGTTTTGTAGTTTGTCCAAAATCAAGATTAATGTAATGTAGGGCTGCTCGATTATGGCAAAAATCATAATCACGATTATTTTTGGTCAATATTGAAATCACAATTATTTAACACAATATGATTAAAGTCATATTTCACGGTATGAGTAATTTTAAATATCAGTGAATTTTCACAATGATTTACTTCAGCAAAAACTAATACCAGGTTAAGTAAACAGGAATACAATAAGAACAAAGAAACTAATTCTAAACAAAATGGACAAATAAATAAAACAGAATGAAAATACAAATTAAATAAAAAGTGTTTTAAGTTTTTCAGGAAGACGTACTAATGGTGGTATTCAGATAAGTAATAGCCTACAACAAAAAATGTAATAATCAAATGTAAAATAACATTGCATATAACACTGCATAGTCTTACTGTACACATTAAATATAGATTAATCCTTATTAAAGCTACTTAAGTACTTCAAGATACTTCAAGATACTTTTACTTCAAGATAAGTGAGTGATTTTCCTTTGTCATTTGTTGTTTGATTATTTATTAAAGGGGTCATGAACTGCGTTGTTTTATTGTTTTATGTTTCCTGGGGTGCACTTATAATGTTGGTATGCTTTTTAAATCCAAAATTGTCATAATTTAAAAATAAAAGGCATTTTTTCTACCCTGATTTTAGACCTCTGGTTTGAACGCTTTGTTTTAAGGGGCGTGTCTTCTGTGAGTCTTCAGTGTAAACGTTCGGTTACGATGTAACCTTTGTTCTCTGAGTGAAGAGACTATCTCTCCATTACATATTCCATATGTACGGGAATTTGATTCTCCGTATTTGGTGACGTGGATACTCTTTAAGACAATCCGGCTGTGCCAGTCACGCCCTAATTAGTGCCCTATAAAACACTCATAGTGGCGTGCATTCATTGCTATCCTTTGATCAGAACTTGTCCCAGAGCGGCCTCGAGGTGGAGAGATAGTCTCTTCACTCAGAGAACAAAGGTTACATCGTAACCGAACGTTCTCTATCGTATCGAGACTATCCATTACATATTCCATATGTATGAGAAACTCTGTAAGACACCCCGTGAAGGGACGGTGCAGCGACCAAAGAACTATTTACAATATTTACATATTTACAAACTTGAGCCAGGCGCCAATGCTACCAGAGGCTCACTTCCCCTGACTTATTCAGGAATGGAGGGCAGAGGCCTTGCTAGTGCACAAGTGACTTTTCATCTGGACCTTAAGATGGCAGTTTAGATGGCATGTTCCTTTCTAGTTGCTCCCAGCACCAACTCCCCAAAGGAGGGGCTAGCTGCCACATTCAGTCTATAAAACTTAGTAAAAGTGGATGGAGAAGACCACGTGGCTGCCTCACAGATTTCCTTCAAAGAGGCTCCCTGCCACAAAGCCCATGAGGTAGCAACACTTCAAGTCGAGTGTGCCCTCAGTCCTGGCAATGATGGTCCATCCGTTTCCTTGTAAGCCTTCTGGATTGTTTCTACAACCCAATGCGAAAGCCTTGCTTTCGATAGTGGCTTGCCTTGACACTCTGGTTTAAAACATACAAACATCTGATCCGTTTGTCTAATTGCCTTAGTCCGCTGTAAATATATAGACAGCGTCCTCACTGGGCAAATTAGTGACTTCCTTCTTCCCGTTTCCTCATGTTCTTGTGGAGACAGAGTGTGTGAAGTTCGACAGACTGGTTCAGGTGTAGATCAGACAGCACTTTAGGCAGAAAAGCTGGGTTGGGTCGCAATATAACTCCTGCACCCTCTGGCATAAATCTACAGCAGCTTTCATGCACTGATAGCACATGGAGTTCCCCAATCCTTTTGGCAGAGGTTATTGCCAGGAGGAAGGCAGTCTTTAAGGACAGCCATTTTAGGTCTGCTGATTCAAGGGGCTCAAATGGGGGTTGCTGAAGTACCCTTAGGACTCGATCTAAGTCCCACTGAGGTACAACACGCCTAGTACTGCTTGCTGTACATCTTAGCACACCTTTGAGGAATTGAGAAATTAGGCTAACACAGCTCTCTGATAGTTTGTAATTCCCCACTCAAGCAGCCTTAATTGCAGCCACGATACCTCTGAGAGTGGAAGCAGATTTGCCTGCATCCAACTGTTCCTGCAGAAACTGTAGGATATCACGGGCTGTAGATGTGGAAGGATTTATATTGTGCCCCTCGCACCAGGATTGAAACATACCCCACCTAAATGAATAGGCTGCCCTTGTAGAGGGAGTACGAGCTTCTTCCAGTGTCTTAACCACTCTGTCTGATAATCCCATAGCAACTAACCCAGCCCTCTCAGGGGCCACGGCCAAAGCTTGAGACCCTGAGGGAAGGGGTGGAATAATTTGCTCTAATTTGGGAGTTGCCATGGTGTCCCGTGAAGGAGGGGTGGAATGTCTGAGAACCATATCATCTGAGGCCAATTCGGGGCCACCAGAATTAGTCTCACCTTCTCCCCCTTCATTCTCTGAAGAAGTGATGGAAGAAGGCTGAATGGGGGAAATGCATAAAGTTGGCCCTGGGGCCACTGATGTGCCAGGGCATCTATTCCGAGAGGGGGATTGTCCCTCCCCAATGAGAAGAACAGGGGACAATGTGTTGATTCCCTGGAGGCGAACAGGTCTGCTACTGCTGGACCTAACCTGTGCCAGATCTCCATGACCACTTCGGGGTGCAGTCTCCACTCCCCTGGGTTCGGCCCACCCCTGGACAGCTGATCCGCTGCCACGTTTGTGGACCCAGGCACATGTACTGCCCTCAGTGACAGAAACTGCTTCTGAGCCCATACCCAGAGTTTGTGTGCCAATCAACATAGTACAGGAGATCCGAGGCCCCCTTGTCTGTTGACATAAGCTGCCGCTACTGTACTGTCTGTCTGGACTAGTGCATGATACCCCCGAAGACGTGGCCAGAAGTGTTGAAGCGCGAGATGTACTGCCTTCAATTCTAGCACATTGATGTGTTGACTTGTCCAGTGACTGATCCAGCATCCTTTGATGCCCCATCCTGCATGGACTGCCCCCCAGCCTAGCTGGGAAGCGTCCGTTGACACCAGCTGTCGATGGCATACTGGCCCCAGCATACTGCCTCTTGCTGTGTTTTGGCCACACCTACACCAGCGGAGAGCTGCACAGAGCCTCGGTGTCACCATAACCCTCCTTGACCGAGGTGTCTGGGGATGAAACCCTAGTCGGAAAAGGCACCGCTGTACAGGACGCATATGTAGAAGAGCAAGTGGCACTACCTGTACTGTGGCAGCCATAAGACCCATTAGGCGAAGACACAGTCCCCAGGTGACTCTCCTTCCTACTCGGAATTGAGAGATGCACTCTTTTATTGTCCGTTGTCTTTCTAAGGTTAAAGTCACAATTGTTTTCCCGGAGTCTAAAATTAGCCCCAAAAACTGTGTGACCTGTGATGGCTCCAGCTTGCTCTTCTGCATATTTATGCAAAGACCCAAGCTTTGGATATGGTTTACAAGGACAGACATATGCTGCCTGCACATTTCTTTTGTCTGGGCAAAAACCAACCAATCGTCTAGATCAGGGGTCGGCAACCCAAAATGTTCAAAGAGCCATATTGGACCAAAAAAACTAAAAACAAATCTGTCTGGAGCCGCAAAAAATTAAAAGCCTTATATAAGCCTAATATGAAGGCAACACAGGCTGTAAGTGTATATTAGCTTACTATCAAAATGACTAAGTAGGCTACAAATACATAATGAGGTATTCCCAAGGTATATATTTAAAAACTGCTGAAAGCTACAGAAAAAAGAAGCAAATGGATCGGTGCAATTCACAGAAACAGCTGGACTCCAGCAGAGAAACATGGATTGGCAGTTATCATTTTGTGTCAAATTGTTGGATTTTGAGGTAAAATCATACCGTATATATTGTATTGTTATATATTATGTTGACAACTCATCAATTAAATATTTTCCATCTTACTTTCCATATACTTTCCATTCAATTCAGTCATGCAGCAGGTTCTTTTGCCACTCAGTTCAGCTGAGGGAGCGCGTTTTCGGCGGGAAACTGACGTCGAATTTAGTAGAGGAAACTGTGAAAACGCGAGTAAAACAAACAAATTACACTAAAGGTTGGAATTTAAAGTGTTTCTTACAACTTGTCAAATAAACCTAATCCATGGATATTGACATGCAGCCAGGAGTCGTGTTTCCTGACATTTATATGTGCCTGATTTGACGCCGGGGAATTACATAAAGCAAATCTGCCTGTGAATATTTTATATAACTACAACATAGGTAGGTTTAAATCTGAGTAATCACTTATATCAATGTTATATCGTCATATTGTCCAGCTTTAAAACATATATAGTTTTATAATATAGTTTTTGTCAGTGTTGTTTATTTAAAAACACCCAATTATGCAGAATATACGTTTAAATAAGGTTTAAATCCGAGTAATCACTTGTCAATGTTATATATAGCCTATCATCATATCGTCCAGCCCTAAAACTTGTATAGTTTTTGTCAGTGTTTATTTAAAAACACCAAATTATGCAGAATATAAGATAGTAAATATTTAATTGTTCAGTTGTCAACACAATATATAACAATACAATATATACGGTATGATTTTACCCCAAAATCCACCATTTCGACACAAAATGATAACTGCAATCCATGTTTCTCTGCTGGAGTCCAGCTGCTTCTGTGAATTGCAGTGATCCATTGGCTTCTTTTTTCTGTAGCTTTCGGCAGTTTTTAAATATGTACCTCAGGGTTTGTGTCAAAGCTATTTGTTCAGTCAATCACAAAGCTCTTTCCCGTTTTGGATGTGTTTTGTGTGTTTTTCGCGGCATTCACGCTGAAAACCAATGCTGCCGCTCAGTCTTTTGCCACTCAGTGGACGTGACCGCAGCCATAACGGCCGACGATGAGTTCACGCATATACCCTCTATTGCGCCGCGCTGAAACGTGAGTCGCAGGCTATGACGCAAATCTTCGTTGACAGAAATGTTGAAATTTAATATTTATTATACACATTTTTACAGCTTTGGAAAACGTTAAGAATGTTTGTGTCATGTTTGTCCTCCTACAGAAACCATATGAAAACAAAAAATATATCCCCCCCCCATCTTTTTCAATTTCCATACATTTTTGAAAAAGCTCCAGGAAGCCACCAGGGGGGCGCTAAAGAGCCGCATGCGGCTCTAGAGCCGCGGGTTGCCGACCTCCGGTCTAGATAGTTCAGAACCCTGATACCTAGACGATGAAGAGGTGCCAGGACAACATCCATACACCTTGTGAATGTCCGGGGGGCCAAGGCAATGCCGAAAGGGAGGACTCTGAACTCGTAGGTCCTGTGTCTGAACCGGAACCTCAGAAACCGCCAATGACCTTTCCAGATTGGTATCTGAAAATAGGCGTCTTTGAGGTCTAAAGTGGCAAACCAATCGCCTTTGTTTATTGCTCGTCGTACCCTTGGAACTGTGAGCATTTTGCACTTCAGAGGTCGAAGATACTTGTTTAGACCCCTGAGGTCCAAGATTGGGCGTAGACCCCCATCTCGTTTGGGTATGAGGAAATAAACGAGAGAAAAACCCAGTTTGATGGTCGCTTTTTTCCACCTCCCTGATGGCCCCTTTTTTGATGAGACCAATTATCTCTGCCCACAGAATCTCTCTGTGTTGAGGGTTAATGACTGTTGGCCGTGGAGGAATTCTTGTTAGAGGAGGTACACTGGAAAATTGCAACTGGTACCCCTGAGTCATAGTTGAAAAGACCCAGGGGCTTGGTTTCAGGGCTGCTCATGCTGCGACCCTTGCTGATGGGCAGCTGGGGCAGCCTGATGCCAGTACACCATCAGGAGCGAGGTGGTGGGCGCCACTGGCCCCTTCCACCATCTCTCTTCTTATATTGTTGAGCCCTTCCCCTTCGAGATGCCTCCAGCTGAGACCTCAGATCCCTGGGACCCCAATGTGACTGATCTGGGGAATCCCTAGGCTGAGTCTGTTTTGGTCTGAAGCTTCTACGCTGACCCAGTGTGCTCGAAAACTCCTTAGCATAACGGCGGGCCTCCTGGGCCTGCTGTAGCATATGGAGAGCATCTGGTCCGAGCATGGCAGAAGGCTCGACGGGCAGTCTAGAGAGACAATCACGATCCTCCTGCTGGAGTCTTGATTGTGACAGCCACAAGTGATGCCTTGCCACCCAAAAAGCTGACATGGATTTTCCTGCTGCCTCTGCCTCTGCCTGTTCTTTCATAATTATAGCCATCACAGAGAAAACTTGCTTAATCTCCTCCAATCCAGTCGACAAATCCTTCTCATCTTGAGCCTTCCGACTCAGCTCTCGCAGATATAATGAAAGAATGGCACCTGTTTTCGCTCATTTAGTCTGAACTGCCATGGCTTTATGCATTTTAGCTAACAAACCATCCATTATTCTGCAGTTTTTACTGAGACCGCCAACCTTGCCCAAAGCCGATTTGTTGGAATGTGATATAAAAGCCGCCATGTGATGGTCTATTGAGGGCAAAGACCCACAACAAATTTGTATCTGCACCAGACACATTCGCCAGCTTTCTGCTAGTCCCTGACCACCTGTGAGGGGCTGTTGGTGTGCCAAATTGTTTACGCACAACCTCCTCAAAGTCTGTAAGAAGGGGGACTTTGACTGGACCAGGCTGAGCCTCCGCCTCCTCTTCAAATCTTGAGAGAGGGTTGGACAGATTCACTGGCATAGGGATATCTAACGCTTTTGCTGCTCTACCAATGATATCCTTTAATGTAGCAGCCATAGACGTTTCTGCTACTGCTGAATCCTGTTCAGCTGGTCTCTCCTCCACAAAATCATCCTCCTCATCTGAGGGGAACAAATTAAGCACATCCACATCATCATCTTCTTCAGCCTCAGAGGGGAAAAGATCTCCCATCTGAGAACTTGCCTGAGACGAGCCCTCACTGGGAGGGTCACTTCTCATATGTTTAGCTTGAGGAGATTGCGGCTGTTTGGTTCCAACCTTACGGTAAGTGGATTAAATGTAGAACGAAGTATAGAGCTTCCACGTCCTGCACCAAAGTGGAGATCAAAGAAGCAATGAATGCACACCACTATGAGTGTTTTATAGGGCACTAATTAGGGCGTGACCGGCACAGCCGGATTGTCTTAAAGAGTATCCACGTCACCAAATACAGAGAATCAAATTCCCGTACATATGGAATATGTAATGGAGATAGTCTCGATACGATAGAGAACGCCCACTACTGTGATTGACTAACGTCTTTCCATTTGCAATAGCCAAGTATTACTCTCTCTTTTAGCGCGTTTTTACTATTACAGCAAGGTTAACTAACCGTAAAAAGTGTTGCATTACATTTAGATCTATTATATTTAGATTGTGGCATGAAAGTTTGCAGAGATAAACACTGTGTAGCCGATCACAGACATTGTTGTTGAGCGCATTAAAGCAGTGATCTCGTCATTGCAACTCAATTTCTGTCCACTAACAAATGCTTTCATCTTCACTAACAGTACAAACATGATATAACTAAGAGATTTGTTGAATAAAATGGGAGTTTTGCACGTGTCAGTCACTGATAAACTCTGTTATTTAACGGGAATTGGTGGGTGGGGCTAAACGGTCGGGCAGTGATGAAGTAGGCATTGATCTTCTTCTGCGGAGGCGGTGCTTGCTGCCCTTTGACGTCATAGATCCCCACTTTTTGTCGTTTGCTGGGTCTGATGTCAATAAAAGCTTTTATTGGACTAACAAGGAAGTTTTCAGCTCTAAAACTTACAGGATATTCTTACAGGATATTCTCAACAACCTTCCCCTAGCTAGCTGACTACTTGTTTAATAGATTGTCTTGATGACACCCAGATCAGGACAATTATCCCTCTTCTTTGCTCATAAATACTTTCCGTATAGTTACACAACATTGAACTTCAGATTAAATGATGAGATTTAGGTGTAAAAATAAATAACCTACAGTATATATGGCACACATATGTATGGGGCAAACAGCTGATAACACATGTTAAATCAGAGATAATCCCTCTTGAATTTTTGATAGGCTAGAGGGCATACCATGGTTTAAAGCAGCCCAAAAAGACCATGATTGTGGCTGGAATGGAAATAGGATATTCCAGCATTTAAACTCAAGGTGCCATTTAAGAAAGTGCTAATAGATAATAATTAAAAAGATATGATCATCAGATATGAATCTTGAGATATGGAAAAGCATATTGAGGGGGCTGAAATTACAACTTGGCTAACTGAAAGGTCAGGCTAAGGGGAAGTATCTGAGTATTTATATGAGGTAAGCTTGCCAGCAGGATCAGAAGGAGGAAGATGCAGAAAACAGCAGTTTAAATCAGTCCATCAAATGAAAACATGCTTAAGTGATTGGAAAATCTGGTATCACTTTATTTTACAGTGTTATTGGTACAGAATCAGAATCAGAATCAGAAAGAGCTTTATTGCCAGGTATGTTGTTTACACATACTAGAAATTTGTTTTAGTGACAGAAGCTCCACAGTGCAACAGAGTGACAGCGACAAGACAAGACACATAATAAAAGGAATAAAATAATAATATACGAATTTACAAGATAGACAAAGTGCAAAAAAAGCAAAAAACAATATATAATATAGACAATTGTATGTGCAGTTATGTGTGCAAATTTGAAGTATAAGTAAGTGTTTTAAGTAAATAATGTGTAATAGTGTTGTGTGTTCCATGTTTGTCAAGTGTTCATGAGATGGATTGCCTGAGGGAAGAAACTGTTCCTGTGTCTGGTCGTTCTGGTGCTCAGGGCTCTGTAGCGTCGACCAGATGGCAACAGTTCAAAGAGGGAGTGTGCTGGATGTGAGGGGTCCAGAGTGATCTTCTTTGCCCTTTTTCTCACTCTGGATAAGTACAGTTCTTGGAGAGTGGGGAGGGTTGTGCCAATGATTCGCTCAGCAGACCGGACTACCCTCTGTAGTCTTCTGAGGTCAGATTTGGTAGCTGAGCTGAACCAGACGGTAATTGAAGTGCAGAGGATGGATTCAATGATGGCAGAGTAGAACTGTTTCAGCAGCTCCTGTGGCAGGTTGAACTTCCTCAGCTGGCGAAGGAAGTACAACCTCTGCTGGGCCTTTTTCACAGTGGAGTCAATGTGAATGTCCCACTTCAGGTCCTGTGAGATGGTGGTGCCCAGGAACCTGAATGACTCCACTGCAGTCACAGTGCTGTTCATGATGGTGAGTGGGGGGAGAGCAGGGGGGTTTCTCCTGAAGTCCACGATCATCTCCACTGTCTTGAGCGTGTTGAGCTCCAGGTTGTTAAGACTGCACCAGACAGCCAGCTGTTCAACCTCCAGTCTGTAAGCAGACTCGTCTCCGTCCCGGATGAGGCCGATGACTGTGGTGTCGTCCGCAAACTTCAGGAGCTTGACAGAGGGGTCTTTAGAGGTGCAGTCGTTGGTGTAGAGGGAGAAGAGCAGTGGGGAGAGGACACAGCCCTGAGGGGCGCCGGTGCTGATGGTGCGGGTGCTGGATGAGAATTTTCCCAGCCTCACTAGCTGCTGCCTGTCTGTCAGGAAGCTGGTGATCCACTGACAGACAGAGGTGGGCACGGAGAGCTGAGTTAGTTTGGGCTGGAGGAGTGATGGGATGATGGTGTTAAAAGCAGAGCTGAAGTCCACAAACAGGATCCTCACATAAGTCCCTGGTCTGTCCAGATGCTGGAGAACATAATGCAGTCCCATATTGACTGCATCATCCACAGACCTGTTTGCTCGGTAAGCAAACTGCAGGGGGTCCAGTAAGGGTCCAGTGATGTCCTTCAGATAAGCCAGAACCAGTCTTTCAAATGACTTCATGGCCACAGACGTTAGAGCCACAGGTCTGTAGTCAGTAAGACCAGTAATTTTGGGTTTCTTTGGGACGGGGATGATGGTGGAGCGTTTGAAGCATGAGGGGACTTCGCACAGCTCCAGTGACCTGTTGAAGATCTTTGTGAAGATGGGAGCCAGCTGGTCAGCGCAGGTTTTCAGACAGGCTGGTGAAACGTTGTCTGGGCCTGGTGCCTTTCTTCTCTTCACTTGTAGTAATAACTATGAATTATGTATAATTACACACAACTAACCCTAAACTAAACACTAGTCCTAACCCAAAGTACATGTTGTTAATTCATATTTCTCTGTCTCTGTTAGTTGATACCGTCTAACCCTTAGGACTTTTAAATGTAAAAGAATAAACATCTTTCAAGTGACAGAGAGTGGTGCAGGTATGACATCAGAACCTGGAAGTCTAATTCAACGCTGGTTCCTTTGAGATTTTCCTATGGGGTTTTATAATGGAGTTTTTCAATTTATGTGTAAAATAAAGCCTGTGGTAAACATAACTCGACTATACTTTGATGTTTTGCTAGACAACGTAAATTACACACACCTATAGCGAAAACACGAATTTTAAAGCAGTTATGTTCATTTTTGAAAACATACATTTTTTATAAGTGTAGTAAGGTTAGTTGATATGGGTAGAAGGAGGCGGGAACCAGTGAACGTTCACAAACTTTAATATATAAAATAAACAAATACAAAATGAAAGTAAATGCTGGCAGACCCTCATGGACATCTGCCGGCCACACAAACATAATAAAACATAACATAAAATCCAGGCCTGGTCCTCTCTCGTCCTTCACTGTCGTCGCTCCACCTTTTATGCTTCCGGAGCTCCTCCGTGAGAGATACGAGACCGGTGCAACACGCAGCTGCGGCCTCGCGCCGTTCCCTCACGGCTCTTGCCCCGCTCTGCTCGTCACTTGCCCCCATCGCCCCTCGCAGGCCAGGGGGTACCCACAAGACTGCGCTCTACTCCCCCCGGGGGCCAGTCTCGGCGGCCACAGCACCTGGGGGTAAGGACAGACGGGATGAGAGAGGGAACAGAGTGCGGTCCTCAGCTAGCCAAGAGGCTCTTCCTAGTGGTGCCATGCGACGGTACTGGACGCTCGGTGGACGTCTCGATCCTCCTCCGCCCCGTGGCGGCCGGCGATGGCTCCTCTGGCTGAGGGCAGCCGGTAGCGTGTCCCCCGTTCCCTGCTCCTCCCCTTCATGGCGGACGGCAGCAGGCTCCGGCCCACGGCGAACGGTGGCAACTCCTCCGCTCCCTCTCGGACGGCAGCCACCTCACCTCGACCCAGGAGCATGGCAGCGAGTTCTCTGTCCCACCTGTTGATCAATCGCTCCAGCACCACCGCCTCGGGCAGCCACTTGCGGTCTTCACACTCCCGCGCTACCCGACCTCCTCAGCACCTCGATCCCCCTCAGCAGCGAGGGCTTTCCGACAAGCATGTCTCTCCTTCCTCCCGGGCTTCGGCACCAATGTAGTAAGGTTAGTTGATACAGGAAGAAGGAGGCGGGAACCGGCAAACGTTCACAAACTTTAATATATAAAATAAACATTATATAAAATCCAGGCCTGGTCCTCTCTCGTCCATTACTGTCGTCGCTCCTCCTTTTATGCTTCCGGAGCTGAGTGTGTGCAGTTTACGTTGTAGAACAAAACATTTAAGTATCGTCAAATTATGTTTACCACAGTCTTGAATTTACCACATAATTTGAAAAACCCCATTATAAAACCCCATAGGAAAATCTCGAAGGAACCAGCAGCGAATTAGTCTTCTGGGTTCTGACATCATACCTGCACCACTCTAATGAGCAGGCCTGAGGATTTGCTTTTGTTTGTTTCTTCTGTGGTGAAATAGGAAAGTTGATTGCTAAACAGTAGACTACCTACTACTGTTCTATTAACCCTTAAATGCATACCTCGGGTCGTTATCGACCCGGGACGTCATCCACTACCCTCCTGCTCATTCATTTTTTTAAGTCAGACCTCCATCTTCTTAGTATTCCTCAATCTATTTATTATCAACAACATAACAAGGAAAAAACTCCAAAAATGTAAAATAATATCTGTTTTCTAACTAATATATTGTAAAAACTGTATAGGGTCGATATCGACCCAAAGTATGTAAGAGTGTAAGTATATTTTTCTGTGCAAAAAGAAACCGCTCTGCAGCGCTTTGTGCAGCGCTCGTCTCAATAAATGTAATTCACCTTTATTCCTCAAGGTGGCAATGTTTGACAAATGATGATGTGATGCATACTTGGATGAGGTAGAGAAATTAACATCATGGTGCCAGGACAATTGTCTCTCTCTGAATGTAAGCAAAACTAAAGAGCTGATTGTTGACTTCAGGAAGAGACAGCAGCAGCCCTATACTCCTCTTATGATCAGCGGGACCCCTGTGGAGAGGGTGAGTAGCTTCAAGTACCTCGGTGTAAACATCTCCGAGGACCTGACTTGGACTACCCACATTCAAACACAGGTTAATAAAGACTGTACCATCTGCGACAGCTGAGGAAATTCAGGGTCTCACCAGCAATCCTGAAAACTTTCTATTCAGGGGCCATAGAAAGTGTATTGACTCAGTGTATCTCAGTGTGGTATGGGAACAGCTCCAGTCAAGACTGCAAAGCCCTGCAGAGAGTTGTGCGCTTAGCTGAGCGCATCTCAGGGTCTGCTCTCCCCTCTCTGCAGGACATCTACCTCAAACGCTACAAAGGCAGAGCTGTTAAAATCATCAAGGACTCCATCCACCCCAGTAATCATCTTTTCACTTTGCTGCCATCTGGTAAGCGCTTCCGTAGTCTGATGGCAAAAACAGAGAGACTTAGGAGGAGTTTCTTTCCCCAGGCCATCAGGCTCCTGAACTCAAAACCAGCCTCTTAACATCTTCATGTCTTCACTAAATATGCACTTTATCAGTAAGATATTCATCATTCACTACCTCACATTGACATACTGAAAGTGTTAACCTGCACTTTTGCCTCTTGTACATTCCTGTGTATCTTAATATTTAAGACTACAGTATAATGCACATATGCACATTTGCCTCTTGCACATCCCTGTGTATCTTAATATTTAAGACTACAGTTTACTTTCATGCACATTATACTCCATTCTATATTTAATTCTACAGTATACATCTTTTTTTTTAAATAATTTATTCTTATATTTTTATTGTTTACTTTTATTTAATTCTTTCATAGTTATAGTTATGTATATTTTCATCTGTGTTGCATTCTTTAATAATTGCACTGTCCATGGAGCGGACCTGACTCTCATTTCACTGCTGGTTATATATGCTCTATATAATTGTGCATGTGACAAATAAAAATCTTGAATCTTGAATCTTGAATCTTGTGAGGCGTCAATCAAATTTACCTCAGACATAAAACAAATTGTCATGGCTAAGCGATTTACAGCTGAGCAAGTCTGCTATTAAATATTATCCTCGCTTGATGATGGATCTGACGACGAAGCTGTCAGGGAACAAATTATTGACGATTTTGATGATGAAGAAAACAATAGTTTCAGTATCGTATCAGATAACTCAGATCCTGAATATGAGCCAGACACTACCGGGGAAATTAGCTCTGAAGACGACAGAGATTATGACAGGGAAGCAGCTAATCAAAGCGAACCTGCCCAAGTTCCCACAGATGAGACAGAGACCTACACAAGCAAAAATGGACTTGTTTGGTTATCAGCTGAACCTCCTTCAAGCAGGACAAGAAGATGCAACATTTGTCACACCAAAGAAGGGTCTTGTGGCAAGGCAAAACTGATTCTGACAAAGTGATGCACTCTCATGTTTCCTTGATGATGATATTCTGCACAAGGTGATTCAAAATACTAACCAGTATGCAAGAATGTATATGGTGTCTAAAGGCAGAAATCCTAACACATGGAAACGAGTTGATGAAACTGAGATGAAAGCCGTGATAGGAGTCCTCTATCTGTTTGGGGTCTATTGCTCTCAGCAGGAGTCTCTGTGATCTCTCTGGTCCAGTGGTCACAGCGGGAGGCCAGTATTCAAAGCTGCTTTCAGCATCAATAGGTTTGAACAGATCGTATCATTTATGAGATTTGATGACCGTGACACACATCAGGTGAGAAAGATCAATGACAAATTTGCTCCATTTAGATCACATTTGGAATGCCTTCAATGAAAATTGCAGGAAAAACTACAACGTTGGTCCGTATGTGACAATTGACGAGCAGCTCATCCCATTCAGAGGACGTTGCGGCTTCCGTCAGTATATGCCCAAAAAACCTGACAAATACGGCATGAAACTGTTTCTGATGTGTGATGTTGCAACGGCATACACTTTCAATGGTCTACCACAGTGGTTCTCAACTCCAGTCCTCGGGACCCACTGCTCTGCACATTTTGTATGTCTCTCTTACCTCCACACACTCAGTTCAGGTCATGGAGTCTCTCCTAACGAGCTGATGATCTGCATCAGGTGCGTTAAATAAGGGATACATACAAAATGTGCAGAGCAGTGGGTCCCGAGGACTGGAGTTGAGAAACACTGGTCTACCATACACTGGCCGCGAAGGCAATCAGCGGTGCACAGGATTGGCAGAGAGTGTAGTAAAGAAATTGGTAGAGCCAATTCTTAACTCTGGAGTAAATGTCACAACTGATAACTAGTTTACAAGTGCAAAACTCGCTGCTGATTTGCTCTGCAAACACATTACCTTGCTGGGAACAATGCGCAAAAACAAACCAGAAATTCCGCCTGAATTTCATGCCTGTAAGAGGAGACCTGTGGGATCAAGCCTGTTTGGTTTTTGCCAAAAGCAAGCCATGGTGTCCTATGTGCCAAAAAGAAACAAGGCCGTTGTACTTTTATCCAGTATGCATGACAAAAAAGAGGTTGATAAAGTGTCTGGGAAGCCTGTGATGATCCTAGATTATAATAAGACGAAGGGTGCTGTGGACCGCGTGGACCAACTGTGCCACACCTACAGTGTACAGAGGAGAACAAAACGTTGGCCCTTGGCATATTTCTACAATTGCCTCAACCTTGCTGCTATTAATGCACAAGTTGTTTTCGTCGCAAAGTTCCCAGATTGGGAAGCTGCGAGTCCTCACAGACGTAGCATTTTCCTCGAGAACCTTGGCCTTCAGCTACTGAGACCATGGATGGAAGAAAGAGCGCAGGTACCACGACTTCCCCGAGCATCCCAGAGTGCACTAAAACGCTGTGGTTTTGTGAAACAGAACCCCACCGAGGAGGAACAACAAACAGGTGCCAGAAAGCGCAGAAGATGCCACATCTGTCCATCATCACTCGATCGCAAAACAGTGGACCGCTGCTGTGAGTGTGGCCAGCCATGTTGCAATGACCACAAGAGAGTCACTGTCATTTGTGACTGTTGTTCTCATTGAGCCCATGAATTTCAACGAATTCAAATAGGCCTACAGAGAAAGGTAGACAACAATATTCATGTAAAATATTCATTTTTCATTCATTGTGTAAATGAAAATGTTTTATATTTTATGTTCTCATTGTTTATTTGACTAATTTATAGTGCTTTGCAGCAATTTTATAATTCTTATCTGACAAAACAGGCTGTGCATTTGCAGCATTTCCATAGAGTTCCATATGATACACGCACGTCTTGGTGAAATAGTTTTGAAACATCGTAATTATATAAGATGAAATGGTTTACACAGATGAGTGTGTAGAAAAATTAGAGATTATTTTTATTAATATTACTGAAGAGAGTTGACTGAAATTTTAAAGTGCTTTGACGCCGATTCATAGTTTTCTTCAATGTGCAATTAGTTTTGTTCCTTCCACAATTCTGAAAGTGATATTCATTATATAAATGCTAATATTGTTTTTAGCCATGAAAAGTGTGCATGATAAAATGATGTTAATAACGAAATTATCAAATATTTTAATGATTTTTCTATTATTATGGAGTAATGATTTACAAATGAAAGGCAATGTTTTGATCATTTCTGTCTGAATTATTAATTTTAACTTTGTGTATGTTATGCATCTGTTTGATAACAAATAAAATGTCAAAATATAACAAAATATGCTTTATCATTTTGTAATTAATTGTTAAAAAAAATATTATGACAGTTTTATACTAATGGGGCCATATAGAGATCCAACTGTGTTCGATATATACAAGGGGTCGCTAACGACCCGAATATGTAATAATGATTGGCGAAACACTCATGCATTTAAGGGTTAATTCTACTGTATCATATTTGCAACACAAACTTCTAAGGCCTTTAAATTATCGACATGATCAAAACTTTGCTGAAAAACCTTTGTACACAGTCTCCTACATGCCTTCTGTTGTCTGATAGATAGTTTATATTGGGCCCGTTACTCCGCTTGTGTACTTGTGCTCATTAAAATGAGCACAAGTACACAAGCGGAGTAACGGGCCCAATATGTATTGATTAACGGGCATGGTATTAACGGGCATGGAGCGGAGTAACGGGCACGGTATTGATTTTTGGTATCAGAGCATTTTATTCTGGGCAGTTGGTAGGGTGTTGCTATGCAGTTGCTAGGGTTGTCTGGGTGATTGCTAGGGTGTTGCAATGCGGTTGCTAGTATACTCAGGGTGGATGCTAGGTGTTGCTACACAGTTGCTAGGGTGTTCTGGGTCATTGCTAGGGTGTTGCTATATAGTTGTTGGGGTACTCAGGGTGGTTGCTAAGGTGTTCCTATGTTAGGGTGTTCATTGTGGTTTCAAGGGCATTGGTTCATGGTTGCTAAGGTGTTCTGGGTGGTTGCTAGGGTGTTGCTATGCGGTTGTTAGGGTGTTCTTTGTGGTTTCAAGGGCATTGCTACATGGTTGCTAAGGTGTTCTGGGTGGTTGCTAGGATGTTACTATGTGGTTATAAGGGTACTCAGGGTGGTTGCTAGGGTGTTACTATGCAGTTGCTAGGGGGTTTAGTGTGGTTTCAAGGGCGTTGCTACACTGTTGCTAGGGTGTTGCTTTGCAGTTGTTAGGGTACTCTGGGTGGTTTCAAGGGCGTTGCTACACAGTTGCTAGGGTGTTCTGGGTGGTTGCTAGGGTGTTGCTATGCGGTTGCTAGGGTACTCTGGATGGTTCCAAGGGTGTTGCTATGTGGTTGCTAGGGTACTCTGGGTGGTTACTAGGGTTTTGCTATGCAGTTGCTAGGGTTCTCTGGGTGGTTTCAAGGGCGTTGCTACACGGTTGCGAAGGTGATCAGTGTGGTTTTAAGGGCATATGTACACAGTTGCTAGGGTGTTCCCTGTGGATGCTAGGGTTTTGCTATGCTGTTGCTTGGGTGTTCTGGGTGGTTGCTAGGGTGTTGCTATGCAGTTGCTAGGGTACTCTGGATGGTTCCAAGGGTGTTGCTATGTGGTTGTT
The DNA here is from genome assembly GCA_003731715.1 of Anabarilius grahami. NCBI lineage: Eukaryota > Metazoa > Chordata > Actinopteri > Cypriniformes > Xenocyprididae > Anabarilius > Anabarilius grahami. The sequence continues at coordinate 8,833,352 of RJVU01073043.1, forward strand.
AGGGTACTCTGTGTGGTTGCTAGGGTTTTGCTATATGGTTGCTAGGGTTCTCTGGGTGGTTTCAAGGGCGTTGCTACACGGTTGCGAAGGTGATCAGTGTGGTTTCAAGGGCATATGTACACAGTTGCTAGGGTGTTCCCTGTGGATGCTAGGGTTTTGCTATGCTGTTGCTTGGGTGTTCTGGGTGGTTGCTAGGGTGTTGCTATGCAGTTGCTAGGGTACTCTGGATGGTTCCAAGGGTGTTGCTATGTGGTTGTTTGGGTACTCTGTGTGGTTGCTAGGGTTTTGCTATATGGTTGCTAGGGTACTCTGGGTGGTTTCAAGGGCGTTGCTACACGGTTGCTAGGGTGTTCTAGGTGGTTGCTAGGGTGTTGCTATGAGGTTGCTAGGGTACTCTGGATGGTTCCAAGGGTGTTGCTTTGCAGTTGTTAGGGTACTCTGGGTGGTTTCAAGGGCGTTGCTACACAGTTGCTAGGGTGTTCTGGGTGGTTGCTAGGGTGTTGCTATGCGGTTGCTAGGGTACTCTGGATGGTTCCAAGGGTGTTGCTATGTGGTTGCTAGGGTACTCTGGGTGGTTGCTAGGGTTTTACTATACGGTTTGCTAGGGTTCTCTGGGTGGTTTCAAGGGCGTTGCTACATGGTTGCGAAGGTGATCAGTGTGGTTTCAAGGGCATATGTACACAGATGCAAGGGTGTTCCCTGTGGATGCTAGGGTTTTGCTATGCTGTTGCTTGGGTGTTCTGGGTGGTTGCTAGGGTGTTGCTATGCAGTTGATAGGGTACTCTGGATGGTTCCAAGGGTGTTGCTATGTGGTTGTTAGGGTACTCTGAGTGGTTGCTAGGGTTTTGCTATACGGTTGCTAGGGCACTCTGGGTGGTTTCAAGGGCGTTGCTACACGGTTGCTAGGGTGTTCTAGGTGGTTGCTAGGGTGTTGCTATGCTGTTGCTAGGGTACTCTGGATGGTTCCAAGGGTGTTGCTATGTGGTTGCTAGGGTAATCTGGGTGGTTGCTAGGGTTTTGCTATACGGTTGCTAGGGCACTCTGGGTGGTTTCAAGGGCGTTGCTACACGGTTGCGAAGGTGATCAGTGTGGTTTCAAGGGCATATGTACACAGTTGCTAGGGTGTTCCCTGTGGATGCTAGGGTTTTGCTATGCTGTTGCTTGGGTGTTCTGGGTGGTTGCTAGGGTGTTGCTATGCGGTTGCTAGGGTACTCTGGTCGGTTGCTTGAGTATTGCTATGTGGTTGCTAGGGTAATCAGGGTGGTTGCTAGGGTGTTGCTATGCAGTTGCTAAGATTGCTAAGGGTGGTTTCAATGGCGTTGATACATGGTTGCTAGGGTGTTGCTACACAGTAGCTAGGGTACACAGAGTGGTTGCTATGTGATTGCTAAGGTGTTCTGGGTGGTTGCTAGGGTGTTGCTATGTGGTTGTTAGAGTACTCAGGGTGGCTGCTAGGGTGTTCATTGTGATTTCAAGGGCTTTGCTTTACTGTTGTTAGGGTGTTCTGGGTGGTTGCTAGGGTGTTGCTATGCGGTTGCTTGGGTACTCAGGGTGGTTGCTAGGGTGTTGCTATGCGGTTGCTAGGGTGTTCTGGGTGGTTGCTAGGGTACTCAGTGTGGATGCTAGAGTGTTGCTATATGGTTTCAAGGGTGTTGCTACACAGGTGGTAGGGTGTTCTCGGTCATTGCTAGGGTGTTTCTATATGGTTGTTAGGGTACTCAGGGTAGTTGCTAGGGTGTTGCTATGCTGTTGTTAGGGTGTTCATTGTGGTGTCAAGGGCATTGCTACATGGTTGCTAAGGTGTTCTGGGTGGTTGCTAGGGTGTTGCTATGTAGTTGCTTTGATCAGTGTGGTTTCAAGGGCATATGTACACAGTTGCTGGGATGTTCTCTGCAGATGCTACGGTTTTGCTATGCTGTTACTTTTATGTTCTGGGTGGTTGCTAGGGTATTGCTATGCACTTGCTAGGTTTCTCTGGGTGGTTCCAAGGACATTTCTATGTGGTTGCAAGGGTGTTGCTATGCGGTTGCTAGGGTACTCTGGGTGGTTGCTAGAGTGTTGCTATGTGGTTGCTAGGGTACTCAGGGTGGTTGCTAGGGTGTTGCTACACAGTTGCTAGGGTTTTCTGTGTGGTTGCTAGGGTGTTGCTATGCGAATCTCAAACTCATTTTAGTCTCCATGTGGCTGAGGCTTAGACTGTGGCTGTTGAAGACCAAGACATGTAACCTTTGAACATTTGCAGAAATAGCAACAAAGGGATTTTTGCAGGATGGGAATGTGCCATTTTGTTTTTTTTTAGCACCACTGGCTTTCTTTTAAAAAAAGAAAAACAGCCATTTAATATGTGTTTTCACTGTACTAGACATACAGTATTTTCTAGTATTTTTCTATATTCTTGTACATTCTTAAACTATATATGCTGACACAATAGCCTGCTACAAGAATTGACATCGGTGAAAAGGTGAAATGTTTTCTGATTAAAAAAAAGAAAGGAAGAAACAAATGCTGTTCAAGAATGCTTTTTTGTTTTGAATATTTTTTGAATATTTATCATCACTGTTTTTAATCAGTAGTGAGAAAATCACACTACAGCTCTTGCTTTACCTCCGTGGAACTAACTTTATTGCGGAGTGGTTGTATTTAGCACTTTAAAAAAAAAAAAAAAAAAACAAGATGTGCCTGACTGCCAAGAAAATGCCAAGGGTCATTCATGTACCAACTCTCATGAGTTCCGAATGTACCCTCTTCCCAAAAAAGGATTTATTTACTTCAGTGTGTCATATGTTATTAATGGACTAAAAATAAATAATAACACATGAACTTTGAGATAGAAGCTGTGACCTTAGCTGTGCAGTAGTCAGATAAATATTTAAGCAATAAAGCAATAAAGGTTTGACTTATGACTGATTCCATCAGATAGGATGTCTGTGAGTCTGTCCATAAATTTCTAAAAAAAAAATGGGTCAAGAAAGCTCATCATAAATCAGAATTTATGCCCATGTATAGATTCTGCTTGGTGTGCATGAACAACTTCTATAAAAGCCAAGAGGATAGACCAGAAGAGATGCAGAGAAGACCTCAGAAGTTCCATCCAGTGGTAAGAGCCTGTGCTGACTGTGACTGAAAGGCATTTTATCATCATCACTTATGCATTTGTACTTAAAATAATTTATTTTTATTTACATTAATACTTGATGAATTTTTATTTATTTTTCTTTTTCAATTCAAGGGTAGTGAAAATTTCATCTGGTCTCAAGGACAAAAGGCAAGTGAGTTTGATTCAATGTGTGGATTAGGGTAGAGGAAAACAGTTGTTATAGTCTGTATCATAGATGAAAACTGGTAAAGCATGCTGCTTTAAAAAACTTGTGTAATTTATTTACAAAGAAATATGTTTAAATGTATTAGTAAGATGAATTTAAGGACTGGGTCCCATTGATCCTTTATTTACTGTATTTTTAGGGGCCAAGCATAGACACCTATTGTATTTTATCGCGTTATTATATTCTGTTTTTCTTCTTCCACTTTTGAGTCTATAAGAGCCCATAGAACCGCTTGTGGGAAAGTTATACAAATTTGGCACAAACATAGAGGACAGTCTGAACATGAAACACTGCAAATGTGGAGACTTGCAATCATGCTAATAACTTTAAAACTGTAAAAAAAAAAAAAAACTCATGCTGAATCGATTGCTCCCTATGACCTAAATTTCTGTCTTGATATGCTGTATACATGTATGTCAACTATTAATGTGCATATAAATATAAGTGGCCGTAACTCTTAAATTGAATGAAATATTTTCACCAAATTTGACACATTTCTTTTGAAACAGAATAAGAAGCAGGAAAGGGCCAATTGATGATGGTATAATAGAGCAAAACATGAAATTGGCTCTAACTACAGAACTGATGGTCTGATTAAATTGAATTAAATTCAAAATGGTTATGCAGTGTTGCTATCATAATCCATGATGGCATTTGCATAAATATAGAAAGGTCTAAATTTCATCATAAAATATTAAATTATTATGATAAAAAAATCTTTGACAGTAATTTCTTAATTTTTGTCAGTAAATCTTATGCATCCACTGAGAAAAAAAAACTTTAGTACACTTATCTACAGTGGAGAAAAACTCCTCTCTTTAGAGAGAGGTATTATTTTTCCTCTTTTTACCCAAAATAGGGTATTGTGAGCATTAGTGAGTGCACACATGTAATTTAATGTCTGTTTCATTCATACTGGTAGCCGGAGGATGCTCGAGCAGAAAGTCCACTAGTGAGACTCATGATCGCCATTGAGAATCTCTGTATTGAACTGAAACTTCATATATACCACAATTCATATTGTACTGTGTGCTGTCCCCTGACAACAGCATCAATTTCATCACCAGAAAGACATTCAATCAGCATTTTTGCCTTTAATGGGCCCCTTACCTGCTTCTTGCTTTTGCTATCTTATCTAGTATTGTTTTATGTGTCTGTATTCATGTGTAAGCCTAAACTTAGGAATATGTCACTTTCCTAACACAATTCATGTGTTTCATTTCATGAGTCTTGCCTTTATAGTTACATGGAATATTTATGAAATTTTTAAAGGATAATTTGATCTTTTCTCTCTTTAGTAAGCCGCCACCATGAGTACGGACGCGGAGATGGCCGCATATGGCAAGGCTGCCATTTACCTTCGTAAGCCTGAGAGGGAGAGAATCGAGGCTCAGAGCAAACCATTTGATGCCAAGACTGCCTGCTATGTGGCTGATGTCAAAGAGTTGTACCTCAAGGGAACAATCAAGAGCAAAGATGGTGGCAAAGTCACAGTTGTTTTGCTTGACACTCAGGAGGTGAGTTTTAATATCAATTTCATATAGATGCTCATTAAATTATTATTACATTGTTTTCTTTTATATCTAATATCTAATTTATCAAATTCATAGGAGAGAGTTGCTAAGGAAGAAGATGTCTACCCAATGAATCCTCCCAAGTATGACAAGATTGAGGACATGGCCATGATGACCCATCTCAATGAAGCCTCTGTGCTGTATAACCTCAAAGAGCGTTATGCTGCATGGATGATCTACGTAGGTTCTGAAACAACATAAAACTGGATTTAAGTTCATTTTGTCTGTGTTGTTGCAATCTGACCACTTCTCTACTCATTTCAGACCTACTCTGGGCTCTTCTGCGCAACTGTGAACCCCTACAAGATGCTCCCAGTGTATGATCCAGAAGTGGTGACTGCTTACAGAGGCAAAAAGCGTATGGAGGCCCCACCCCACATCTTCTCTGTCTCTGACAACGCCTATCAGTTTATGCAGACTGGTAAGACATCATGGAATTGAATTATATAGAATTTTTTAAGGTGAATTAGATGACGCTGTTAATATAAGAAGTATTTACTGGATATTTTACAAATTACAATCAACAGATAGAGAAAACCAGTCTGTCCTGATTACGTAAGTATTTTCATTTAATCACAGACCATGACAAAAAAATAAAAATTGAAAGTATAATGTAGATGGCAAATCTTTATGGAGATATTTACAAAATAGATTTTAGAAATGAACTTCTGAATGTACTTTGAAAAGTCTACATGTCTTTTAATCTTCTGTTTTCTAATCTCTCATAAACCAGTGGAGAATCCGGTGCTGGAAAGACTGTGAACACCAAACGTGTAATCCAGTACTTTGCCACAGTTGCAGTGTCAGGTGGTGGTGAAAAGAAGAAAGAGGGTAAAATAAAGGTACTGTATGAGATGTCATATTTATTATTTTGATAGATGTTGATTTACACAAACTATATGATATGTGAATTCGTGAAATGCAAACAGTCTTTAGACATGAAATATTAAATAACTGAAAACCCTTCAAACAACACAGGGCTCTCTTGAGGACCAGATCATTGCTGCCAACCCTCTTCTTGAGGCTTATGGTAATGCCAAGACTGTGAGAAATGACAACTCCTCTCGTTTTGTAAGTTAACCACTGTTTATTTACAGTACAGATGGTCAGTTGTGTTAGATTTTTCTATACAGAGTTTTCTATAAAGTGATTATTATTATTTATGTATTATGCTATTTTGTTTTAAACAGGGTAAATTTATCAGAATTCACTTCGGTACAACTGGAAAACTGGCTAGTGCTGACATTGAGACATGTAGGTGGACACGATTTCATTGATAAATCCTGAACATTTGTCTTTGTCTGTCACTCTTCAGATGATTGTGACTCAAGTACATTCTCTCAACAGATCTGCTGGAGAAGTCTAGAGTGACATTCCAGCTTCCAGATGAGAGAGGCTACCACATCTTCTACCAGATGATGACCAACCATAAGCCTGAGTTGATTGGTAGGTGCACATATTTCATTCAATGTTTCAATGCCAGATATTGTAAGATACTCTTTTAAAATCTGTGTATTTTACAGAAATGACGCTCATCACCACCAACCCCTATGACTTCCCCATGTGCAGTCAGGGTCAGATCACAGTGGCCAGCATTGATGATAAAGAGGAGTTGGATGCTACTGATGTGAGTCATTGCTGTTTGAATATTGAATTATTCTATATAAATATGGCAAATCATAAATCTCATTCTTCTCTGTAATTTACAGGATGCTATTGACATTCTGGGTTTCACTAACGAGGAGAAAATGGGCATTTACAAGTTCACTGGAGCGGTGCTTCATCATGGTAACATGAAGTTTAAGCAGAAGCAGCGTGAGGAGCAGGCTGAGCCTGACGGCAATGAGGGTGAGACTAGTGTGCTTTTGCAATATATCTTGAGACCAGTCTTAGTGCTTCTGTTTTATCCTGGGCTTTAAAAGAGTAACAGCTGCATCGACAGCGTGTAAAATGTTTAGTGTAAATATAAATTAGAAGTGTGCATTGCTGTGCATATCAATAAATCTAAAAATAAAAGTAAAAGTACCTGGTGCCTGATTTATTATAATTTTACATATACACAAAAGACTCTGTAGAGCTAAGACAATTTATTTTAAAATGTATTTAACAGAGGCTGACAAAATCGCCTACCTTCTGGGTTTGAACTCTGCTGAAATGCTAAAGGGTTTGTGCTGCCCCAGAGTCAAGGTCGGAAATGAGTTTGTGACCAAAGGCCAGACCGTGCAACAGGTATAGTAACATTTCCAGCATGTCCATGTGTTGAATCAAAAATTCTGGCTAATTATTGCAGAAGCAGAATTAAATATCTATTCTACAGGTGTACAACTCTGTTAGCGCCTTGGGCAAATCTATCTATGAGAGGATGTTCTTGTGGATGGTCATTCGTATCAACCAGATGTTGGACACAAAACAACAAAGAAATTTCTACATTGGCGTGCTGGATATTGCTGGCTTTGAGATCTTTGATGTAAGAATGATTATTTTATTTATTTTTACATCACACTGAATCATATTCAGAAGTCTGTAAATGTTTCTTGTATTTTTTCCTCCAGTACAACAGCATGGAGCAGCTGTGCATTAACTTCACCAATGAGAAACTGCAACAGTTTTTCAACCACCACATGTTTGTGCTGGAACAAGAGGAGTACAAGAAGGAGGGCATTATCTGGGAGTTCATTGACTTCGGCATGGACTTGGCTTCTTGCATTGAGCTCATTGAGAAGGTTTTTAATGGTTTATGAATTTCTTCATTTCCATTGTCTATTCTCAAAATGTCATATTTTTTTGTAATAAACAACACTCTTTTATAAACAGCCCATGGGTATCTTCTCCATCCTTGAAGAGGAGTGCATGTTCCCCAAGGCTTCAGACACTTCCTTCAAGAACAAGCTGTATGATCAGCATCTTGGCAAAAGCAATGCTTTCCAGAAACCAAAGCCTGCCAAAGGCAAGGCTGAAGCCCACTTCTCCATGGTTCACTATGCTGGAACTGTGGACTACAACATCACTGGCTGGTTGGAAAAGAACAAGGATCCATTAAATGAATCTGTTCTGCAGCTGTACCAGAAGTCTTCTAACAAACTGCTGGCTGCTCTCTACCCAGCTGTTGTTGAAGGTAAAGAAAAAAAACAACAACAATTTAACCAAACTTTTTTTTCTTGTTTTTGCATTTATACATGTTGCTTTATATTTGCATATCAATAGATCCTACTAAAAAGGGAGGCAAGAAGAAGGGTGGATCCATGCAGACTGTGTCCTCCCAGTTCAGGGTATGTATAAAGATGACATCAAAGCAATATTGCTGTACTTGTGGAAAAAAATGAAATACAAAGCATGCCAACCCTTTTCGATTCTCCACAGGAGAACTTGGGCAAACTCATGACCAACTTGAGGAGCACTCACCCTCACTTTGTGCGCTGTCTGATTCCTAATGAGTCCAAGACTCCAGGTAAAGTATTAAAGACTTAAGATATACAAAGTTCTGCCATGAAACTCTAGATGGCGCAGGCTAATAGGTCCTTTAAATCAACCTGCTCGTAATCACTTCATTATCTATAGGGCACAGCTGATTGGTTCCTGCTGTATCAGTAGCCAATGAGCTTGCATGCTCAACCTTCAAAATATTTTGGTAGCATTGCCTTAGCAGTGCTTCAGAAACCCTCCACCTTCCCCAGCTCCACCTGTATAGATTTGCTGGGGATAATTCATGTACGCTATATTGTACAGCAGCAGCATCTCTTACTTGCTCACAGCAGCGTGTCGTGTATGTATTGGCAGTAGCAAGTCTCGTACTTGCTCTGCAGCAGCAGCAGCAGCAATAACCTACAGCAGTAGCAGCAATAAAAGCAGCAGCAGCAGCGTAGCAGATCTATTCTGCCAAGACCAAACATACAACAATGTCAAACCCAATACCATGGCAAACACTCAAAGTTGTCATGACAGAAATTCTGGCACTCAATATATATGAACAAGTTAATTTACCAAGTTCATGGTGTAAACTGTTCGTTATAGGTCTCATGGAGAACTTCCTGGTTATCCACCAGCTGAGGTGTAATGGCGTACTGGAGGGTATCAGAATCTGCAGAAAAGGCTTCCCCAGCAGAATCCAATATGGTGACTTTAAGCAGAGGTAAAGTAGACCACATGAAAATACCATTTCCTGTAGGAGTCTCCTAATTAAAAGACATGAAGTATTTTGATAAATTTTCCACAGATACAAGGTGCTGAATGCCGGTGTTATCCCTGAAGGACAGTTTATGGATAACAAGAAGGCCAGTGAGAAACTCCTGGGATCCATCGACATTGATCATGACGAGTACAGATTCGGACACACAAAGGTTCATATTCAGCAGTGAACTTTCAAAGATGCACTGATTATGATCATTTAGCCTATACAGGTTGAATTAATATCTTTTGATTTATTGTTTTACATGAATTTAGGTGTTTTTCAAAGCTGGTCTTCTGGGTACTCTTGAGGAGTTGCGTGATGACAAACTGGCTATTCTGGTCACAATGACTCAGGCTCTCTGCCGTGGCTATTTGATGAGGACGGAGTTTGTGAAAATGATGGAGAGGAGGTGAGTATTGTCATGAGTAAAGGTGACATCAACGATAACTGTAAATAATGATAATTATGCCATTTAATGATGAATTATTCACAGGGAGTCCATTTACACTATCCAATACAACATCCGCTCATTCATGAATGTCAAACACTGGCCATGGATGAAGGTTTACTACAAGATTAAGCCTCTGCTGAAGAGTGCAGAGACTGAGAAGGAGCTGTCAAACATGAAAGAGGACTTTACAAAATGCAAAGAGGCTTTGGCTAAGTCTGAAGCCAAAAAAAAGGAGCTTGAAGAGAAGATGGTATCACTGCTGCAAGAGAAAAATGATCTGCAGCTGCAAGTTGCATCTGTGAGTATTTTCACTTGAATTAACCAATTTTGACTCCATTAAAATGAGCAATGTGGTTTCCAATGAAATAGCAATATATTTTACTAACAGGAAACTGAGAATCTCTCAGATGCTGAGGAGAGGTGTGAGGGTCTGATCAAGAGCAAAATCCAGCTTGAAGCTAAACTCAAAGAGACAACTGAAAGACTGGAGGATGAGGAAGAAATCAATGCTGAATTGACAGCCAAAAAGAGGAAACTGGAGGATGAGTGCTCTGAGCTGAAGAAAGACATTGATGATCTGGAGCTCACCTTGGCTAAAGTGGAGAAGGAGAAACATGCCACTGAGAATAAGGTTGGAGACTGAGTTGGTTTAATATTAGATTTAATCTCTGTCTTATATATTGATATAGAATATAAATGGTAAAATATAACCTCACTTGAAACAAAAAATCACACAGGTCAAGAACTTGACTGAGGAAATGACATCTCAGGATGAGAGCCTTGCCAAGCTTACGAAGGAGAAGAAAGCCCTCCAAGAGGCACATCAGCAGACACTGGATGATCTTCAGGCTGAGGAGGACAAAGTCAACACCCTGACCAAATCCAAGACAAAGCTTGAGCAGCAAGTTGATGATGTGAGTTGATTATGTAAATTAATTATATTAAATGATGTATTATTAACAAAGTTCGGGAGAAGCACGTTGCCTAATTAACACGAGAGGAGCACATTCAGTTGATCAACTCAATTAACGATAAGAGGTAAATAAACAGTGTGCTTAACTCTGTTCATTAACAGTTTATCAGCATCCCTCCACCACCCCATCTCCTCACTTCTAGTTCTAACCATTCTTATCACAACCGGGGGGAGTACTCTAGGTTCGGGCCAAACTCCAAGCTCGGAGCCCTCCCATATTTTATATATCATTTTCCTGTAGCTTGAGGGTTCCCTTGAACAAGAGAAGAAGCTCCGCATGGACCTGGAGAGAGCCAAGAGAAAGCTTGAAGGAGACCTGAAATTATCACAAGAGTCTGTCATGGACCTGGAGAATGACAAGCAGCAATCTGATGAGAAAATAAAAAAGTAATTCAAAAAGTCTTTGAAAACATTGAAAACTTTTATTGTTGTGTTATCGTTTTTTTATTACAAACTACTTATTGTTGAACACCCACAGGAAAGACTTTGAAACAAGCCAGCTGCTTAGCAAGATAGAAGATGAACAATCTCTGGGTGCTCAACTCCAAAAGAAGATCAAGGAGCTTCAGGTATTTTGAGATTTCAAACATGATGATCATTATGATCAAATACATTATCACCCAAAATCTAATGAACTATTTTCCACTATAGGCTCGCATTGAGGAACTGGAGGAAGAGATCGAGGCTGAGCGTGCTGCTCGTGCCAAGGTTGAGAAACAGAGAGCTGATCTCTCCAGGGAACTTGAGGAGATCAGTGAGAGGCTTGAGGAGGCTGGAGGAGCCAATTCTGCTCAGATCGAGATGAATAAGAAGCGTGAAGCTGAATTCCAGAAGCTGCGTCGTGACCTTGAAGAGTCCACCCTTCAGCATGAAGCTACTGCTGCTGCCCTACGCAAGAAGCAGGCGGACAGTGTGGCCGAGCTGGGAGAGCAAATCGACAACCTGCAGCGTGTCAAGCAGAAGCTTGAGAAGGAAAAGAGTGAATACAAAATGGAGATTGATGATCTTTCCAGCAACATGGAAGCTGTTGCCAAAGCAAAGGTTGGGAAATATTCTGAAGAATATATGTGACCTGTGCTTGCAAAATGAGTCGGAATTCGCACAGGCTAATTACGAGCTACAGGCAAAACAAGTGAAAAATTAAGATTTTTGTCGAATTTGAGGTTTTTACAAAAATGAGTTTATTAAGCCCTCGTCTAGTGATCCAATGATCCAAATAGAAATTAAACATCTAAAATGATCTTTTATTTGTACGTTTTCTGAGAAGTGTACCTTCCTAAATCTTTCCTTTGTTTTAATAATCATGAAAAATTGCAGTTTTTCTCTGCTGGCTTCTTGACGACTGGTACTTCCCCTTAGCACAAGTTTTGTATCGTTGTAAAGTGAAGCATACTCATGCAAAATGATCTTACTTGCACTGACTGACAGATCCAAAGCATGAGCACAAAGATGCCTGTATTCACACAAACATTATCTCTTATGTCTTAAGTGAACGTTTGGTTAACTGTTGGGGAAAACATCTGATGTGAAACAATATATGAAATCAGTGTTAAGACAGTAGATCGTACTTTATAGGCTGTTTGTCTCATTAATGTTAATCAAACAATTGTGGTATCATGGAAAAAAAATGTGGTGGTATTACCAGGGATTTTAAGGTATGCTTGCTAGGTGATTTTGTTTTGGAACCTTCAGAAAACTTTAACTAGATTTTTCTCAAAATTGACTTTGCTGACTCTATCGACTTCAAATAGGTGTAGCTAAGTCCTTTTTTGTCTATTTCCAACAAATCATACATCATAAATTTTGTAAAATGTGCTCATTATGACGCCAGCACGGGTCACATATAACAAGAAGTTTTTTTCAAACATCTAATGACTTATATATTTACAGGGCAATCTTGAGAAGATGTGCCGCACACTTGAGGACCAATTTAGTGAAATGAAGTCCAAGAATGATGAGAACAATCGCCAGATAAATGATCTCAGTGCTCAAAGAGCAAGATTTCAAACTGAAAATGGTAACTACTGACAAATTGTGACCAACCATGAACAAATCAATATTATATCAAAAGTAATTAATGTCAATAATTAACAATAATCATAAAAAAAATCAACAATAATAGCGTATTATGATTGTTCACCAGTGAATTTCTGACTGTAACAAAGTCTTATTAGAGGACTTTTTTTTAATGTTGACTGATAAAATCTTACATCCATTTGTTTCGAAATGAACTGATAGAGACATAGCACAATCTGACACAGTGAATCTGAAACTATACAGGTGAATTTGGCCGTCAGCTGGAGGAGAAGGAAGCTCTAGTTTCTCAGCTTACCAGAGGCAAACAAGCTTTCACTCAGCAAATTGAGGAGCTTAAGAGGCATATTGAAGAGGAGGTTAAGGTAATACAGCATAATCAATACATACACATACTTGTCCATTACTATAATGCAGAGACTAGATAATATTATGTGACTTTGTCTCCTAGGCTAAGAACGCACTGGCCCATGCTGTACAATCAGCCCGTCATGACTGTGACCTGCTCCGTGAGCAGTTTGAGGAAGAGCAGGAGGCAAAGGCTGAGCTGCAGCGGGGAATGTCAAAGGCCAACAGTGAGGTTGCTCAATGGAGAACCAAATATGAAACTGATGCCATTCAGCGCACTGAGGAGCTTGAAGAGTCCAAGTGTGTATATTATTGAATAATATTCCCAATCTCACAGCTATATTATAGATTAGAATTCAGAATCATGTGTATTACTTAACAGGAAGAAGCTGGCTCAGCGTCTACAAGAGGCAGAGGAACAAGTTGAGGCAGTGAACTCCAAATGTGCATCTCTGGAGAAGACCAAACAGAGACTCCAGGCTGAGGTGGAGGACCTCATGATTGATGTGGAGAGAGCCAATGGTTTGGCTGCTAATCTTGATAAGAAGCAGAAGAACTTTGACAAGGTAAACAATTTTAGTCATATGATATTCTCTTTGTAAAAGATTGCTGGAATGGGCTTTGTTCATTATTTTTTTTAAACAAACCTGAAATATCTCCACTAAAGGTCCTGGCAGAATGGAAGCAGAAATATGAGGAAGGTCAGGCAGAGCTGGAAGGTGCCCAGAAAGAGGCTCGTTCACTCAGCACTGAGCTGTTCAAGATGAAGAACTCCTATGAAGAAAGTCTGGATCAACTGGAGACCCTCAAGAGAGAGAACAAGAATCTGCAGCGTAAGAATGAAAACGTTTTTCTAAGAACCATTAGAAAAAACTTAATTGTTCTAATTCTCAGTGAGCATTAAAAAGTAAGCACATATGATTAATGTTTATTATGATAAAGATTATATATTTCTTTCTTTCTATAGAGGAGATTTCAGATCTGACAGAGCAGTTAAGTGAGACTGGGAAAGGCATCCATGAGCTGGAAAAAGCCAAGAAGACAGTAGAGACTGAGAAGGCAGAGATTCAGACCGCCCTGGAGGAGGCTGAAGTAAGTATCTGAAGATCAATATGGAATTCTTGCTAGAACCATTATACTATGTTGTTAATATATATTTTCATTTTGATATTTAAAAGCAGTTTTATTTTTCATAGGGCACCCTGGAGCATGAGGAGTCCAAGATTCTTCGTGTCCAGCTTGAGCTAAACCAGGTCAAAAGTGAGATTGACAGGAAGCTTGCAGAGAAGGATGAGGAGATGGAACAGATCAAGAGGAACAGCCAGAGAGTCATTGATTCCATGCAGAGCACTCTGGACTCTGAAGTTAGGAGCAGGAATGATGCTCTGAGAATCAAGAAGAAGATGGAGGGAGACCTTAATGAGATGGAGATTCAGCGGAGCCATGCCAATCGCCAGGCTGCTGAGGCCCAAAAACAGCTCAGGAACGTTCAGGGACAACTCAAGGTATGTGACTTCTCTTTGACTTTGGGATGTATTAATATGTTTTTTATAATCTAACATGTGTCATGTAAAGCCCAACAGAAAGCACATCCAAAGCTCATTGTAAAGCTTTTGTTGTGTTCAGGATGCCCAACTGCACCTTGATGATGCCCAGAGAGGACAGGAAGACATGAAGGAGCAGGTGGCCATGGTGGAGCGCAGAAACACTCTGATGCAGTCTGAGATTGAGGAGCTGAGAGCTGCTCTAGAGCAGACAGAGAGAGGCCGCAAAGTGGCTGAACAAGAGCTGGTGGATATCAGTGAGCGTGTTGGGCTGCTGCACTCTCAGGTAAGAGCATATTGTTTCCCTGAAATTAAGGAAATTGAGAGCATCATTCAAAATGTTCATACTGTTGCTTATCATTTTGTAGAACACAAGTCTCCTGAACACCAAGAAGAAGCTTGAGGCTGACCTTATTCATGTCCAGAGTGAAGTTGATGACACAGTACAGGAAGCCAGAAATGCAGAGGAAAAGGCCAAGAAGGCCATCACTGATGTGAGTAACAGTGGCAGCCAAATGCCTCACCAAGACACATGTGTACTTAAAAAATGTGGATCTAATGAATTTCTGCATTCACGCAAAAGGCTGCATTGATGGCAGAAGAGCTCAAGAAAGAGCAGGACACCAGTTCTCACCTTGAGAGGATGAAGAAAAATCTGGAGGTCACAGTGAAGGACCTGCAGCACCGTCTGGATGAGGCTGAGAGTCTGGCCATGAAGGGAGGAAAGAAACAACTCCAGAAACTGGAGTCCAGAGTAAGCCTCTTTATAGTTATGATGTGGGCAATGTGAAGTATGTTATAATATGATTAATTATGAATGAATTGTTTGATTAAAAATAATCTCTACTATAGGTTCGTGAGCTTGAGACTGAAGTTGAAGCAGAGCAGAGACGTGGAGCTGATGCTGTTAAGGGTGTCCGCAAATATGAAAGGAGAGTGAAAGAGCTCACTTATCAGGTATGACTATATTCCTCATAAGTTTGTTCAGACGAAAGAGTCCGTATAATATTGTATGTACTGACAATACCTATTTTTTAGTAAAGGATCAAGACTTAATCTAGTAAATATGTGTATTTTTTGAAGACTGACGAGGACAAGAAGAACGTCGCCAGACTCCAGGATCTGGTTGACAAACTGCAGCTGAAGGTCAAAGCCTACAAGAGGCAGTCTGAAGAGGCGGTATGTAAAACCTAATAGAACAGTTTGACACTGTAATCTTTTTATTTGAATGCTAATTTGATGATACATGAGCCATATATATATATATATATATATAAAAAACTTTAGGAGGAGCAAGCCAATGGTTACCTGTCCAAGTTGAGGAAGGTGCAGCATGAGCTGGAAGAGGCTGAGGAGCGTGCTGACATTTCTGAGTCTCAGGTCAACAAGCTCAGAGTTAAGAGCCGTGATGCTGGAAAGGTTAGACTGAGTAGATGAGTTTTTTTTTATTATTCAAATTGTTTATCAAAATACATGAACTACCTCTTAGCAGAAGTATAGTGGAACTATGATAATTGCATTTTGCTGATATTACATGTCCTGTATGACATTTGAACTCCTGTATTATCTTCATTATGTAAAGTGGAGCACATTTTTGTCAATAAGGCTGTTTACCTCTTCCTTCTTTCCCAGGCCAAAGAAGAATGAAGCTTTAAAACTTGAAAGGAGCATTTACTGAAGTCATATAATATGAATGTTCAGTGTAAATGTACCTTTCTTAATAAACCTTTATATTTCATCAAATAATAAGACTTTGTGTGATTTTTTTTTTTCAGCATGATACACTTTTTATTCATATCATAAGAGTGCTGATTATCAAGAGTGTCTTGAATCTCTCAAATTTGAACTCTTAAAGGTTCCATAAAAGTTAAAAAGGTTCGATAAAATGTAATACTCATCTTCACTGAATGCATTCACACAAACATTTCTGCTATAAAGTTTCCACACTGGATTGATGTTATCTTCCTCAAACAATTTTAGAAAATACTCTACTCAACATTGCAGTGTAAAATAGTATTCTGAGTCTTAAACAGTTAAACCTCAATGCTATTCAAACTAACACAACACGATTATAAAAATCAGACCATACCGTACCTATCTGAATATACTGTAAAGCTTAAAACTGTACTGCCTTCCAGTTAGGACAATTAAGCCTCGACAGATGTATCATGCACCGCTCACACACCAAGCACTGAATAAGCCAGAGATGGCTCAGTCACATCCAGTCTATAATATCTCACAAATGTGTGCAATAGAAACATCCCTGAACAGTGCCCAAAGTATAGCCATTCCTGGAGTGAGCTCGAAGCCCTGATGGAGATTGTAAAAGCTACGGAACATGTTATCTGTTTCTGATGAAGAATAGTTAGATTACTGTAATACATTACTAGCTGGCTGTCCTGCATTCTCAATAAAAAGCTACAATTAGACCAAAATGCAGCTGCTAGAGTTCTTACTAGGTCAAGAAAATATGATCACATAACACCAATTTTATCATCTCTGCACTGGTTACCTATTAAGTTCTGTTTCAATTATAAAGTATTGCTACTGACCTATAAGGCCCTAAATTGTTTAGCTACTATGTATTTAACCAATATTCTACTGCCCTACAATCCATAATGCTCTTTAAGATCACAAAACTCAGGGCTTCTGGTAGTACCTTGGATATCTAAGTCCACTAAAGGAGCATTTCACATTTGGCTCCTAAACTCTGAAACAGCCTTCCTGATACTATTCGAGGTTTAGACTTAAATTTAGATTAAGGACGCATCTCTTTAGCTAAGCATTCACATATCCCATATCCTTGTATATATCAGATCAAATGCACATGACTATATTTGGTTAATGTTATGAACAGCAGCTATGCTAATTATTTTCCAGTTGCTTTTGTGTTTTATCTCGGGATGCCCATCCCGAGGTAACTATAGAGTACGTCAGCTCCAGTTTGGATCCAGCCTATTAATATGAAGACTTCAGATACCTCAACAGCAGTGAAAAGATGGCACCAACTCCGGCGAGGACTTCAGATGTCACAACACCAGTGAAGAGATGACTCCAGAGGACTCCAACTTCTTACAGGACTTCAGGTGAATCCAAAACTGAATCAACATCCACCAATGTTAAATTTTTCTATATATCCTAATCATTTGTTAACAACATGTATTCTTTACTTTATTGAGCTCATTGTGCTCAATCCGCTTTAAATTAATACATTGTTTAAACTAATGCATTGTTAGCTAACTGCATGATTTGTGTATGTACAATTCTGAAATACATAACTTGGACACAGTCGCCTCTGATAACAGATAATTCTAAATTGTAATGTAGAGATGTATTTTCAGTAAAGCTGCTTTGAAACGATATGTATGGTGAAAAGCGCTATACAAATAAATGTAAATTGAATTGAATTTTTGTGTTTTTGTAACATGTAATTGCGTTTACACCCAATGAGAGACCAGCTGATGCGAAATAGGTCTCCCATTATAATTGTCAGCACAAGAGATGAAGAGCTGACTGCCCTTTTATAACAAACTCGTCCTCTGCACGCAGTGGTGGACTGAGACAATAATTCAGGCTGGCAATTTGACTCCATCCCAGGCCACTTCCGCTGCCGTCACCACCACCATGTTCATGTAATCCACTGGACTGCTTATCTTGTAGGTTAACCCTATTAGTTGATGTAACAGGTAGACTACCAGAAAAATGATAAATTTGGCCACTGTGTTCATCTGGGAGGACATTTATACAGATTACAAAATACAAAAGAATGGGACTGACCAACAAATGATCTGTCTTAATACTGAGTTGTCAAGGTACAGTATATATGTCTATGGGCGAACCCTAAAAAACTCACTAGGAATACACCATCTGTACTACCATACCACAGACAAATATAAAATTGGCTTTCACTTTTTAAAAAAATGGATAACGTCTTGGTTATGTATGGTAACCCTTGTTCCCTGATGGAGGGAACAGAGATGTGTGTCGAAACCAACATATGGGGTTTGCTCTTGGGAGCCCCAATCACCTCTGAGAATATTAGAAAAGCTCAATGAAATTGGCATGCAGAATTTGTGTTTGTGTTTTGGCTGTTTAAAGCACGATCACATGAGCAAACAATGCAAAGATAGAATGAGCTGCAGTGAATGTTCTTTGCCACATCCAACCATACTGCATATGAAGTCAAAGGAAACTGCTTGTCTTCAGGAAGACAAAATGAATAGCTGTGAAAGACAGTCTGTTACAAGTGCACTAGTCTGTGCAAAAAAGGACACAAGTGGAGACGAGGATACCTGTGAGACTGAGTGTACTTTGTCAATTGTTCCTGTACAAGTTAAGACTACTAAAGGTACACATCTGGTCAAAACGTATGCCTTTCTCGACCCAGGAAGTTCAGATACTTTCTGTACAGAAGTGTTGATGTCTGAGCTGAAAGTGAATGGAAGAAAGACTGATATACTTCTAAGAACCATGGGAGATGAAAAACAAGTCAAAACTCACATAATGTCTGGGTTGGAGATTAGTAGTCTAGATGGTGACTTCCTGACGTCTTCACACAGAGAACAATTCCAGTTCACATGGGTAACAATCCACAGCAAAAGGATTTGGAGAGATGGCCGTATCTTAAAGAGGTTTGTCTCCCTAGCATCGAAGCAAAAATTGGACTACTAATAGGAGCTAATGAGCTAATGTGCCTGAAGTCATGGAGCCTTGGCAAGTTATTAGTAGTAAAGATAATGGACCTTTTGCTGTTGGAACCAAGTTGGGCTGGACAGTCAATGGGCCTCTCAGGAATAGTAATGATGTCACAAGCAAAGGAAGGTGTGCTCCAGTATTGGTGAATCTCATATCAGTAGCCAGATTAGAAGACTTGTGGCAACAGCAATTCAAGCAGGATTTCCCTGAAGCAGAAAAGGATGATCAAGTGGAAATGTCCAAGGAAGACCTCCAATTCATGAAAATGATGTCTGAGTCAGCTAAGCTTGTAGATGGACATTACAGCTTGTGCTTGCCTTTGAAGAAAAAGGCTATTCAGATGCCAAATAATCGTGTGGTGGCTGAACAACGGGTTCTGAATTTGAAAAGAAAATTCATCAGAAATCCTGATTTCCACACAGAGTATACATCTTTCATGAACAGTCTCATCAAAAATGATTATGCTGTTGAGCTCACAGAAGACAACCACAAGAAAACAGATGGCAAAATATGGTACATACCTCACCATGGGGTGTACCATCCTGTCAAGCACAAACTGAGGGTTGTTTTGGACTGTGGGGCATCTTATCAAGGAATGTCGTTGAACCAACAACTTTTACAAGGTCCCAACCTCACAAGTAATCTTGTTGGTGTCATTACAAGATTCAGACAAGAAAGGATCGCCTTTATGGCAGATGTGGAAGCTATGTTCCACCAGGTTCGCGTCCATGAAGAGGATTCAGATCTTCTTAGGTTCCTGTGGTGGCCTCACGGAGATTATAACGGAGACTTGGTGGAACATAAAATGGTTGTCCACTTATTTGGCGCTACTTCTTCGCCCAGCTGCACCAGCTATGCTTTGAGGAAGTGTGCTGAAGATCATGGCACACTGTTCAAACCTGATGTTGCTGATGCTGTTCTTCGAAATTTTTACGTAGATGACTGTTTAAAGTCCACAGCCACTGAGACACAAGCCATAGAGTTATATCATGGTCTGCGAGCAATATGTTCCAAAGGAGGTTTTCGCCTGGTCAAGTGGACAAGCAACAGTCGTGCTGTGCTAGCAGCTATCCCTGAGAATGAATGGGCTGATGGAGTGAAAAACTTGGATCTTGATCAGGAAACACTGCCAATGGAAAGAGCATTGGGTATCCACTGGAATGTCGAGTCAGACACATTTCAATTCAAAATAGTCGTTAAAGATCGTCCATTCACTCGACGAGGGCTGCTCTCGATCGTCAGCTCTATCTATGACCCATTGGGGATTCTTGCACCTGTAGTTTTACCAGCAAAGATGATCCTGCAGGATTTATGCAGACTGAAAATAGGATGGGATGATGATCTTCCAGAGCAAGCAAAACAAAGATGGACAGACTGGCTCAGTGGACTTCATCAGCTTAAAGAGTTCAAGGTGAGCAGATGCATTAAACCAGCAGATTTCTGAGGAACTGTTGTGGCACAGCTACCAGCTACATCACTTCGCAGATGCGAGTGAAGATGCGTATGGTACAGCAAGCTATCTTCTTCTACGTAATCAACAGGACCAGGTGCACTGTGCATTGATGATAGGGAAGGCCCGAGTTGCCCCTCTAAAAAGGCCTACAATTCCACGAATGGAATTGACAGCTGCGACAGTTGCCACAAAGATGGATCTGATGTTAAAAGGAGAGTTACAGCTGAAACTTAAACTTAAACCTTCAGTCTTCTGGACGGACAGCACCGCTGTACTTAACCCTCTGGAGTCTGAGGCTGATTTGGGGCCTGGAGAAGTTTTGACATGCCCTGACATTTGTGCTTTTTTCAGTTGTTCATAAACATATAAATGACACAAGTGTCATTACACTGTATTCAGCACAAACTAGGCTACAATAATATGTGAGGAACATGTATGTACATGTTTGTGTTTTTGAAGGAATAACATTTATGCGTGGTTATTGAAAAAACAAAAAACGTAAGTCACTGAAATAAGGCCAAAAAAAGTATAGTAAATCTGTGTTTACAATACTTTAGGGTATTGGAGGTTGTAGACTAGAGTTTTTGCTTCAGAATTATGTAAAAATTATGCTGACTACTCTTTCATTTATAACAATATATTGATTTAGTTTTTGTAAGACACTTTTTGCCAAGGAACACCGTATGCGTGGAGGCGTGAATCATCGTGAATAATGATTAATAATGGCTCATTCTCACCTGAGAAGACAAAAGAATTGAATAGTAATGAGCTGAAATGACTTGCATATTAATGAGGCATTTCAGTCAGGTAGGCTGTGAAAAAAACCTTCTGTGATGTCTCAAGCTCATCATGGTATATGAAACATACAGAAAAATATTATTACAATATAAAGTAATGGTTTTATATTATACTTTAAAATATGATGTATTTCTGTGATGCATAGAGTCTGAATATAGGCTTTTAGTTTAAAAGCATGCACATTTGGATAAATATTGGTTTCTCATATGTTTATGCCAATTTTCTATACAGAGGAGTTATATTTATTTAATATTCAATGTCATTACTATGAGCGCTGGTGTTTTCAATTCATACTTGCAGTCGGAGGGCGCTCTCTGTGCATTTTTAGTCCACAAATTCATCTAAAGAAGAAGAGGCTATTCCATGAATGGTGTTTTCAATTCATACTGCAGCCGGAGGGCGCTAAAGAAACAAAAACTCCTCTAAAATTCATCTATAGAAGAAAAGTAAACAGGAACTAACTGCATGTCTTCTAGAGATGGCTAACCATGGCTTTTACACCCAGATAAACACTTTTCAAGATAATAAATACACGATTGAAACTATGTCTGCATGTATTGACTGAATTTGCGTCTGAATAGCGTTCGCTCCGTGGGCGTGGCCGCATTAGTGGGTAATGAGCTGAATCACGGACTTCTGACATGACTCTCTTTTAATACAGATTACATAAACACAGAATGTTTGTTTTCGATTTGACTTGCACGATTTAAAACCTGACATTTCAACGTTTTTTTAGACATAAGTGTAATTTTTTTGTGATTAGTATTCACTAAGTTACAGTTCATTTTCTGAGAACTATCAGATTGGAGTTCGTTCAGAGGGAGACGAGAGATCACGCATCATGTTAGTTTTCTTTATTTTACAAAAAGCACAACATTTTGTTTTTACTCTGAGTGTACACAAATAAAAGAAGACATTCTATAGTTTCAATTGATATATTACTTATGTCTCTATGACAAAAAATGACGGAGTATTTTAAGTCTGTTTTACTGCAATGTGAAAAAAAACCTGCAAAACGCACCGGTGCGTTTTCAGACCTCAGAGAGTTAAATATCTCAGAAATGAAAGCACAAGATTCAGAACAGTTGTGGCGAACAGAGTCACAACAATTCTGAAGGCCTCAAAGATTGAACAGTGGAACCATGTTGTAACTGGCTCAAATCCAGCAGATTGCGCCTCGAGAGGGCAAAAGGTCAACACTTTCTTGCAAAATGAAAAATGGATCTCAGGCCCAAAATTTCTTTACCAATCCACAGAGGAGTGGCCAAAGAGCATGGAAGAATTTATGATATCTGCAGATGATACAGAGATCAAGAAAGCTGTGTTGGTCAATTCAATACAGACCCAACATAATAACAGTTCTGTTAGACAACTGATGGATCATTTCTCCTCTTGGATAAAGCTTCAGCGCATTGTAGCGTGGATTCTAAAATTTAAGACCATGCTGTTGGAACTTGTGCAAAAGAGAAAGAGGCTTACTGCTGCAGAGACTCTAGCCAACTCAATTAAAGGCAAGCAGATAGTGAACAAAAGGATGGAAGATATCAAAGCTAAATGGAAAGGAAGTAACATTTCAGTTGATGATTTGAAGGAGGCTCAGCTTGAAATAGTGAAGTACTGTCAAAGAGAGAGGTTTGCTGAGGAGATATCAGCTCTGCAAAGTGGGCAAGCCATAAAGAGAAACAGTTCGATCTACAGGTTAAACCCCCAGTTGCACAGTGAAGTTTTACACGTCGGCGGAAGACTTAGCAATGCTGCTATGCCGGTAGAAAGCAAGTGTCCTATGATTATTCCGAGAGATCTTCATGTTACCAACTTAATCCTCCAGAATATTCATGAGAAAACAGGACACAGTGGCACAAATCACATGACTTCTACACTGCAACAGAAATACTGGTCGTCATTTACATTCCTCCACAGGAAAAGCAAATAATGGCAGACTTACCATCAGACAGGGTGTTACCAGATGATCCACCTTTTACAAGAGTAGGTGTAGATTACTTTGGACCATTCATGGTTAAACGTGGAAGAAGCCTTGTCAAGAAATATGGTGTTATCTTCACTTGCTTAGCAATTCGTGCAGTGCACATCGAAGTGGCTTCTTCGTTGGACACCGATTCCTGTCTAAATGCTATACGTCGGTTTGTAGCCAGAAGAGGACAAGTGAAAGTTCTCAGGTCAGACAATGGGACCAATTTTGTAGCTGCCAAGCGTGAATTAAGACAATCCATTGAAAAATGGAACAACGAAAAGATTCAGGACCATCTCAGCCAGCAAGGAATTAAGTGGGTTTTCAATCCTCCCACTGGGTCTCACCATGGCGGGGCATGGGAGAGATTGATACGCTCAATAAGAAAAATCCTTAATGCTACAATCAGAGAACAAGTTCTTGATGAGGAATGCCTTTAAACTTTTTTCTGTGAGGCAGAGGCTATTATTAACAG
Organism: Anabarilius grahami; assembly: GCA_003731715.1. Lineage (NCBI taxonomy): Eukaryota > Metazoa > Chordata > Actinopteri > Cypriniformes > Xenocyprididae > Anabarilius > Anabarilius grahami. The sequence continues at coordinate 8,857,157 of RJVU01073043.1, forward strand.
TCGTCCAATAACAGCAACATCAAGCGACGTAAACGATCTAGAAGCTTTGACTCCGAATCACTTGTTGTTACTCAAGACAAAGCCATTGTTGCCTCCAGGACTGTTTGACAAAGACGACCTGTATTCTAGACGCAAATGGAAACAGGTGCAGTATGTTTCTGATTTGTTTTGGAAACGTTGGTGTTGTGAATATTTGCCACAACTGCAACAGAGACAAATGTGGAATGACACAAGAAGAAACTTCTCTGTTGGAGACATTGTTCTGGTAGTTGATGACTCCGCCCCTAGGAATTCATGGATTTTAGCAAGAGTTATTGAAACTATTCCTGACAAGAAGGGTCTCGTTCGACAAGTCCGCATTAAGACAAAAAACAACATTTTTGAAAGACCCATAACAAAACTTTGCCTGTTGCAGGAGGCAGAATGAGAATTTAGTGAAGGCAATATGTCTATAGGAACCTAAATTTGTGTTGCTTTGGACTTTAAGAATTTACTTAGGATATTAAAATTATATGGCTCCTTCTGTTTAAATTTAAGTAATTGTTTCAAAGAGTTTGAGAACAATTAGGAGCCGGTAATGTAGGAGCCTATTTTGATTGGATTCAGTTTTTGAATATTTTTGTTTGAGTTGCCTTCTTTTGTGAGCTTACTTTGTTTGTGTGTACCATTTGGATAAATATTTTGTATTTTTTACATTTATAATATGTAATATGTTAAAATTGTGTACTGGCTCTTTAAGAATCACAACTGTGAAGCTTTGGCGGTAGTGCGCTCTTTGGAATACAGTGGAGTCGCACAGTTTTCTTTACCGCATCCGTGATATTTACGATTTAAGATCATATTTTGCTTTTTTAATTTGATTTGTTTTATTTAACTGACAATCAAGATTAAAGGAAGATATTTTATCAGAAAACAGACTACGTGGATTGTTTTATTGGACACGGAGTGAGTGAAACCAAAACTGAAACTAAATGCGCACTCACAGAGGGCATTCAAGAGAGTGAATACCAGGAAGGCAGCAGGACCAGATAGTATTACAGGTCGGGTTCTGAAAGCCTGTGCTGACCAGCTAGCACCAGTGTTCACTGAGATATTCAACCTCTCACTGGAACAGTCTGTTGTCCCCTCATGCTTCAAACAGTCCATCATTGTTCCTGTCCCGAAGAAACCCCAGCCCGCCTGCTTCAACGATTACTGCCCTGTAGCTCTGACTTCAGTAGTGATGAAGTGCTTTGAAAGATTGGTCAGAGACTTCATCACTGCATCATTATCAGACAAACTGGATCCACTACAGTTCGCATACCACCAGAACAGCTCCACTGAGGATGCCATTGCTCATCTTCTCCACACTACGATGAGCCACCTGGACTGCAGAAAAGGGAATTACGCAAAAATGCTGTTTGTGGACTACAGTTCAGCGTTTAACACCATAATTCCCTCTACGCTCACCTCTAAGTTGGAGGTCTTGGGACTTAGCCTGCCACTGCGTCAATGGATCATCAACTTCCTGACAGGCAGACCACAAGCTGTATGGGTGGGCTAATACACCTCATCCATCCTCACTCTCAGCACTGGAGCTCCCCAGGGCTGTGTTTCGAGCCCCCTGCTGTACTCATTGTACACATATCTCTGTGTGGCCACTTCAAACTCCTCCACCATCATCAAGTTTGCTGACGACACTGTTGTGGTGGGCCTGATCTCCAACAATGATGAGACGGCCTACCTATAGGAGACTAAAAACCTGGAGAGATGGTGCCAGGAGAACAATCTTCTCCTGAACGTCAACAAGACTAAGGAGTTGATAGTGGACTTCAGCACGAAGCAGGAGCGGTCATACCAACCTCTAAACATCAACGGGACCCCAGTGGAGAGAGTGGACAGTTTCTGGTACCTAGGTGTTCACATCACACAGGACCTGTCTTGGTCCTGTCACATCAATACCCTGGTGAAGAAGGCCCGGCAGCGTCTGTACCATCTGAGACCTCCCCCATATAGCGATCTCTGGAAGCCTCTGTTAGTTCCTGGAATGTCACATGGTATGTCTGTTCTTCATAACGAGACATTTGTGGACTAAAGGTGCACAAAGCTCCCTCAGGCTGCAAGTATGAATTAAAAACAGTATCCAGCGCTCATAGTGATGACAATAAATACTGAATAAATATTACTCCTCTGTATAGAAAATTGACAGAAAACAAACATGAGAATCCATCAATATTTCTCCAAATGTGCATGCTTTTAAGCTAAAAGCCTATATGAAATGCCAGAGGTAACATGAATGTTACTTATTACTACAGGAATAAACTGACTAATATAATTAGGAAAAGTAAAAATAACCACTATACATATCTCATAAAAGCATCACAGGGTGACTCTAAGAAGTCCTGGAAAGTGCTAAATGAAGTCCTTAACAAGAGCAAAAACAACGTTGTGTTTCCTAATGCTGTGGGCTTACCCTCAAATTTGGATAATAAATATACGCATGACATTAATTTAGTAAATAATTTTAATAATTACTTTAACTCTATTGGGGAAAAACTCTCTAACAAAATAGTTCAACCTCAGGGTATCACTTTCAACCATTATTTACGGGGCTCTTATGTACATTCTTTTTTTATGAAACCAACTGATTGTGATGAAGTCTATAAAATAATTACAAAATTACGAAGTTCGTACACTGCTGGGGAGGATGAAATTTGTGGTAAAATTCTGAAAGCCATAGTATTCAATATCATGGAGCCATTGACTTAATGTATTAATCTCTCTCTGCTTGTTGGAATTGTACCAAAAAGGACAAAAATTGCCAGAATTATACCAGTGTTCAAATCTGGGGATAAAAATGATATGTGCAATTATCGTCCGATATCAATCTTGCCCACAATTTCTAAGGTTTTAGAGAGAGTAGTGTACAATAGGCTATATGGCTATCTTGATAAATTAAATATTATTGCTTCTTCTCAATATGGTTTTAGGAAAAAAAGAACCACATGCATGGCGGTACTCGGTCTGATTGAAAAGATCAATGATGCCATTGATAAAGGCGATAGCGGTATTGGTATTTTTTTAGATTTATCTAAGGCGTTTGATACTATTGATTTTGACATCCTATTGAATAAATAACACCATTATGGAGTTAGAGGATTAGCCCTTAGCTGGTTCAGAAGTTATTTGTTTGGTAGACAGCAGTATGTAAGTATCAATGAACAAATTTCAGTAAGAAAACCCATTAAATGTGGAGTCCCTCAGGGATCCATTTTGGGCCCTCTTCTTTTTTTAATATATATATATGATTTTGAAAATTCCACAATGGCTTTACACAAGGTTTTATTTGCTGATGATACAAACTTATTTATGTCACATAAGAGTCCAAATGAAATGGAAGAAATAATAAATAGAGAGCTAAGGAATGTTGCTATCTGGTTTCGGTGCAGTAAATTATCTCTTAATATAAACAAGACAAACTACATCGTATTTTATTCTAAACAAAATCAATTGGCAAATAAGCATTTCTGTCTTAAAATCAATGAACAAATTATTGAAAGAGTAAACACTACAAAATTTCTTGGAATCTTTATTGATGAATGTCTACAATTTAAATGTCATATTGAGCAGTTAATAAAAAAATTATCAAAATACGTTGGATTATTTTTCAAAATAAGAAATTTTCTCCCACAGTCAGCACTTGTCATCTTATATAAAACCTTGTTTGAGTCTCATATAAATTATTGTAATGTCATATGGTGTAACACTTTTACTAGTTACCTGAAAAAAATACAGTCTTTACAGAAAAAAATTATACGGGTATTAACGTGGTCTGAGCTAAATACCCCTTCGCGTCCATTGTTTCATCGCCTTGGTCTATTAAGACTTACTGAATATAATACTTTTCATAATGCCTGTATGATATTCCAGGTTGTTCATAAGTTAAATTACAGGTTGTATGAACTTGTCCCAATTAGCCGACCCCAGCATACATATCACACAAGGGAAAAATTATTAATTACTGGTAAAATAAGATGATTGAAATGTACGAGCCTGAGTGTAGTCTGTAGAGGTCCACAGATTTGGAACGAGCTTGAGGACAACCTTAAATTGTTGCATTCTGTCTCCGTTTTCAAGGAAAATCTGAAGGAAAAACTGCTTTTAACACATACTACTTGATATTTTTGAATTTTGAAAGTGTTATATTTGTGCTGGGATCGTCTGTTTGCTGTAGTCTTGTCTTGTTGTATTTATATTTATCTGTGTTATGGGTTGAGCTTTTGTTCTTGTATGTTATATGTTGAATGGTGTGATTGGGTATTGGGCCCCCTTTTAAAAGCTTTCAATAGCTTCTTTGGGGTTTCCCCTTTTTTACACACATTAACTTTTCTTAATTATTGTTAATTTTGTCTTTAAAATGATGAAGTATGTGTGAAATATAAATTTCAATCAATCAATGTTCAGACGCTTTGCATCACAGAAATACATTATATTTTAAAATATAATAAAATAGAAAACCATTATTTTAAATTGTAATAATATTTCACAGTATTGCTGTTTTTTCTGTATTTTTGATATACAGCATGATGAACATGAGACTTCTTTTAAAAACATTATTTAAAAGAAGTCTAACTTTTCCAGGGCCCCAAATCAGCCTCAGACTCCAGAGGGTTAACCCTCTGGAGTCTGAGGCTGATTTGGGGCCTGGAGAAGTTTTGACATGCCCTGACATTTGTGCTTTTTTCAGTTGTTCATAAACATATTAACACTCTGAGGTCTAAAGGTATCGCCAGCGATACCACCGAGGTTTTTTTCTTACCAGTGTGAAAGAGACTCAAAATACTCCGTCGATGTTGCACATACAATTAAGAGTTATACACCATTTTAATCTGTGGAATATCTTCTTTTATTTGTGTACACTCAGAGTAAAAACAAAAAGTTGTTCTTTTTGAAAAATAAAGAAAACTAACATGATGCATGATCTCTCCTCTCCCTCTGAATGAAGTCCAATCTGATAGTTGTCAGAAAATAAACTGTAACTTAGTGAATACTAATCACACTTATGTCAAAAGAAACGTTGAGATGTCAGCTTTTAAATCGTGTAAGTCAAATCGAAAACAAAAATTTTCTGTTTATGTAATCTGTATGAAAAGAGAGCCATGTCAGAAGTCTGTGATTCAGCTCATTACTCGCTAACGCAGCCACGCCCACGGAGGGAGCGCTATTCAGATGCAAATTCAGTCAATACATGCAGACATCGTTTCAATCGTGTATTTATTGTCTTCAAAAGTGTTTATCTGGATGTAAAAGCCATGGTTAGCGACCTCTGGAAGACATGCACTTAGTTCCTGTTTTCTTTTCTTCTATAGATGAATTTTAGATGAGTTTTTGTTTCTTTAGTGCCCTCCGGCTGCAGTATGAATTGAAAACACCATTCATGGAATAGCCTCTTCTTCTTTAGATGAATTTGTGGACTAAAAATGCACAGAGAGCGCCCTCCGACTGCAAGTATGAATTGAAAACACCAGCGCTCATAGTAATGACAATGAATATTAAATAAATATTACTCCTCTGTATAGAAAATTGACATAAACATATGAGAATCCAATATTTCTCCAAATGTGCATGCTTTTAAACTAAAAGCCTATATTCAGACTCTTTGCATCACAGAAATACATTATATTTTAAAGTATAATATAAAACCATTACTTTATATTGTAATAATATTTTTCTGTATGTTTCATATACCATGATGAGCTTTAGACATAACAGAAGGTTTTTTTCACAGCCTACCTGACTGAAATGCCTCATTAATATGCAAGTCATTTCAGCTCATTACTATGCAATTCTTTTGTCTTCTCAGGTGAGAATGACCCATTATTCATGCTGATTCACGCCTCCACGCATACGGTGTTTCTTGGCAAAAAGTGTCTTACAAAAACTAAATCAATATATTGTTATAAATGAAAGAGTAGTCAGCATAATTTTTACATAATTTTGAAGCAAAAACTCTAGTCTACAACCTCCAATACCCTAAAGTATTGTAAACACAGATTTACTATACTTTTTTTGGCCTTATTTCAGTGACTTAAGTTTTTTGTTTTTTCAATAACCACGCATAAATGTTATTCCTTCAAAAACACAAACATGTACATACATGTTCCTCACATATTATGGTAGCCTAGTTTGTGCTGAATACAGTGTAATGACACTTGTGTCATTAACCCTCTGGAGTCTGAGGCTGATTTGGGGCCTGGAGAAGTTTTGACATGCCCTGACATTTGTGCTTTTTTCAGTTGTTCATAAACATATTAATGACAATATGTCCCTGAGAAAGCAGGGATTCTTTAATGAATTCATCTCATTATAATGGTCGGGGGATGGCGCTAAAAGCACATGATAATTGTCTTTAAAGTGCTTGGACACGAGAGTTAAAGATACTAAAATTAATACAATACATAAAAAATGCATCCAATGCACACTTATTAATGTGATAATTGTTGATTGGTTAGTTTAATGAACACTGTTGTATTTCTGCTGTGGTTTTCTTGTTAGAACTATTATTTCATTGCAAAATAGAGTAAATACTGACAGTACTGTGTTTAAAATGTAGGTTTTGTTTTTTGACCTGTTGTATAATAATGTCACGTTTGCAGTAATGTAGATATTTGGGAACAATTGCATTATTGCTCGTTATCATCATTAAATACAAGAACTCACACAAGGTATGACTTTGTATCGGAGAAAGTTTGAGTCTTAAATCGAAATTAATCCACTCTGTGTCTATATTTGTTCTTCATGTGAGTAAGTGCTATCTCCCCACTTTTACAAAGGTAATTTACAGTAATTTAGCGCGATTTAAGGCAGCAGACTGCACGCAATCTATCATATGCTGCTTGTGTGGATACAGTAATTTTTGACTGCAAATGATAAGGTAATTTGATTAAATGTTCTGGATTTACGACATTTTGGCAGTTAGAAATACATGCTCGATTTTAATATTATTTTAAGGTAGAATTAAATGAACTACTCAGCATTTTGTTCGCGTACCCCCTTTTGTCACCTCACTTACCCCCAGGGGTACGCGTACCCCAGTTTGGGAACCACTGCCATAGACATTATGCACTTGTGCTATGCATTATGTAGGCTATGGATTCGAGAATCAGTAAACAAATGAGCGATTCCGGACACAGCAACAGAGTTGACACCGAGAGTCGATTCCTGTGCTGGAGTCGACCCTGGCTCTGGGGCTATTCAGAGTCGAGGAATCGACTCTTTTGGAGTCGACTCCCCATCACTAGTAAGCAGATTGTATTAAGACAAGAGGAGATAGCAGCATATTAGATAGTTTTTGCATGTGGAACAACTTCTTCTCACAAACTCCACACTTTCATCAGGAACCTCAGAGCCTTCCCATGTTTCATCTCTAGAGGCAGCACCCCTAATGTTGTAGGCTAGTTCTCCGTTAGTTATTGTTTCAGTCTTTCCCATTGCTGTGCAAGGCTGATCAGTTCAGCCTGCAAGGTCTCAACACTGACACGTTCATCAAATTGCTGTAGGCATTTGCTGAGCTCCTTCATGGTTATCTCTGGAAGGCCTTTTTTCTCTGATTTCAGGGCTTTCACTGCATTGTCTGTATAATGGCTATGAATGTTTTCAATAACAGTGTCCAAGATCACATTGTGGATGTTGATTTTGTAATCGATGTCTGCTCAAAAATCCTGAAGAAAACCTCAGCTGTCAGTTTGGTTTCATACTTTAGTTTAGCATTCTTGTACTTGGGAATCGAATACTTGAAATCAGGAATCAGATACTTGTTATAAAATTAAAATTTAGATTCCTGTTATCGATTCCTTTGTGTGCATTTCAATATGACTTTAAACCATTCAGGCACGAGACGACTTGTGTGCTGTTTTCTGTGTTGCACACACATCCGAATTGTGCGCACAGAAAAAGTTATTTTAATGTGAAGCTCAAGACGACACGTGCTGTTTTCTGTGCTGCACGCTTGTATCCGCGCAGCTCTTAAAGTGACAGCACTAATATTCCTACTGCTGTCTCTATAACAACACTAATCAAACAACAAGAGAAAATCCACTTGACTGAGTAACTTTTGTAACTATATTTGTAATGTATATTTTATTTATAAAGTGCAGTATTATTTTACATTTGATTACAGTTTCTGTACCTGAATACCTGAACATCTTAAACACTGTTAATTTCAATCATATCTATATTCAGTTGTATTTATTTGTTGCGATTGCTAATTTTTTATTTGTCAGTGTTTTACTTGTCTTTAATAATGCTTGAAATTTACATTAGGCTAGTTGTTTTTGCTATGGTATTTTTTAAACCAAAGGCAAAGGTTCCTTGTGTAAGTGTTCTTTTGCCTGTTGATTTTTGTTCATGACTTGCTCCCTGAGAAAGTCAATATGTTGATTTTCTTAAATAAAAATAGCTAGTGACGCCAGAATTCTCTTTTACGTTCTGTTGTGCTCTTATGCACATGTAGCAGTTTTACTCTGGTTGTCTTTTGTTGTTCTCAATGAAGACAATACGGGTGGAGCAGGTCTCAGGATGTTTTATTCTGAAGAAGCAGGTCTGAAGAAATACACAAAGCACAATTAATTTTTTGGGATACACGTCTCTCCCCTTCAGTTATCCATACAGCATGGAGAAAGCAGCACTCTCGTTTGAAGAGCGAGAGAAAGCACAACCAACCTCGTCAATAGCAAATGTGCTTCTCAAGATCTTAATTTACTCAATTAACAGTTACAAAACTTAAAACAAATAAGATAAGTCAAATAAAATACTTATTTATTTAATCTTAATTACCTAAAGTAAGTCACAAAATACATGTCACCATTGTATGGCATATGAAATAATATATATAAAAAAAAAAATATATAGTTTCCTCACCGCTTACTCGCATCAGTGAATTAATTAAATGGGGAAAAATGTCAAAAGTTACAAGTTTTAAAAAATTCAATTTGACAACATCTCGTTTGCATACAGATCTCACTCTTTTTTGTATCTATCAAACTCGTATAAACTCCATAGTAAACACATTTCAAACATTTCTCAACATATAACAATAAACAACAAACCTACTTGCAGAAATACACAGAGCACAATGAATTTTTTGGGATACACATCTCTCCCTGTAACGAAGCGGGACTCAGGGTAGGATCCATTTGCAAGCTTTTATTAAACAGAGTTTGTAGTCAAACAGGCAATGGTGGAACAACAGCAAACAGGTATGGCAGAGAGCAGGCAGAATCGTAGTCGAGGAACAGGCAATGGGTCAGGGTTGGCATATAACAATCGTAAATCCAAAACAGAGCAAATAGTCCAAAGGGCAGGCAGCAGAGAATCGTACATGGGGAACAGACAGGATCAGTAACAGACAAGCAAACACAATGAAGAACGCTCAGTCTTGTTTACTCTTGTGGCGATTCTTCGCAATGTATGTGAGGATGTGCATGGCGTAAATAGTCCAGATAATGTGCTGCAGCTGGGTGTGGTGATTACTGATTGATGAAGTAAGTGCAGGTGATGGCCAGGGAGGATTATGGGAAATGAAGTCCGGGAATGACTGGAAACGTGACAGAACGTCCCCCTCCCCGAAGGCGCGTCCTCGCGCTGTGGATGGCACTACCGGGGGTGAGTGTCTTGGAGACTTACTGGCAGGTGAGGGTGTATGAACAGACAGATAAGGAGGTCTCCAGTGCAGATCCAGGAACTCTAGGCGCCACGGCGGGTCAGGTGCCTCAGGCAGCCATGGCGGGTAAGAAGCTGGCTCGTAGTGGGCTGGAGCTGGCTCGAAGGCTGGAGCGGGCTCGTGGGCTGCTGGAGAGGGCTCGTGGGCAGCTGGAGCGGGCTCGTGGGCTGCTGGAGCGGGCTTGTGGGCAACTGGAGCTGGCTCGTAGTGGGCTGGAGCTAGCTCGAAGGCCGGAGCGGGCTCCTGGGCTGATGGAGCGGGCTCCTGGGCTGCTGGAGCAGGCTTGTGGGCAGCTGGAGCGGGCTCGTGGGCTGCTGGAGCGGGCTCGTGGACAGCTGGAGCCGACTCGTGGGCAACTGGAGCAGACTCGTGGACAACTGGAGCGGACCCATGGGCAACTGGAGCTGGCTCGTGGAAGGCTGGAGTGGGCACGTGGAAGGCTGGAGCGGGTTCGTGAAAGCTGGAGCGGGCTCATGGAAGGCTGGAGTGAAGACTGGAACGAAGTCCGGAGCTGGCTCGGGCTCTGGTGCGGAGTCCGGAGCTGACTCGGGCTCTGGTGCGGATTCTGGAGCTGACTTGGGATCTGGTGCGGAGTCTGGAGCTGACTCGGGCTCTGGTGCGGAGTCTGGAGCTGACTCGGGCTCTGGTGCGGAGTCTGGAGCTGACTCGGGATCCGGTGCTGCCATCTTGTCCGTAGACACTGGCAGGGCGGCCATCTTGTCCGTAGACACTGGCGAAGCGGCCATCTTGTCCGTAGACACTGGCGAAGCGGCCATCTTGTCCGTAGACACTGGCGGAACGGGCATCCTGTCCCTGGACACTGCCGAGCTTGAGTGCATAGCAACCGGCGGGCTTGAGTGCGAAGCGGCCGGCGGAGGCTTCGGAATTCCATCTGCTTGTGCTGAAGTCAGCGGTGGATCATCCACACTGGACAACAATCCTTTCCGCTCTCGGACTGAGCCCGAGACGTGACGTGATTCTGGGCGATCAGCGGAGATGTGACATGACTCTGGGCGATCAGCGGAGACGTGACGTGACTCTGGGCGATCAGCGGAGACGTGACGTGACTCTGGCCGATCAGCGGAGGCGTGACGTGACTCTGGGCGATCAGCGGAGATGTGACGTGACTCTGGCCGATCAGCGGAGACGTGACGTGGCTCTGGAAGATCAGCGGAGAAGTGACATGGCTCTGGAAGATCAGCGGAGACGTGACGTGGCTCTGGAAGATCTGCTGAGACGTGGTGAGGCTCTGGGCGATCAACTGTGACTTGACTTGGCTCACGAAGATCAACTGTGACTTGACTTGGCTCACAAAGATCAACTGTGACTTGACTTTGGCTCACAAAGATCAACTGTGACTTGACTTGGCTCACGAAGATCAACCGTGACTTGACTTGGCTCATGAAGATCAACTGTGACTTGACTGGGCTCAGGAAGATCAACTGTGGCTTGACTTGGCTCAGGAAGATCAACTGTGACTTGACTGGGCTCACGAAGATCAACTGTGACATGACTTGGCTCAGGAAGATCAGCGGTGACTTGACTTAGTGTTGTTGTGGCCGCCATTTTGTGAGTGCTTTCTAGTGCGGCAGCCATTACATGAATAGATGAAGTGTCGCATTACTCCGTGACACCCACAGTAAATGGAGAGCCAGAAGTCAATAATGCATATTCCAAAAAGCAATTGAGTGATGAACACGGTCCCTCTTGTCTAAGTTTAGTCTGAAGAGGTTGGTTAATGCCATCACAAAAAAAGTCTATCAGCACACAGTCCGGTAGATTTGAACAGTACGCAATGACCAAATATTCTCTGATATAATCCTCCAACGAACGTGTGCCCTGCTTCAGCCATAACAACAATTGTGCAACGTTCCTACCGGGCCAGTGTTCTCCAGAAAAGCTGCTGGATCCTTGTTTTGGCAAGGTCTTCTGTAACGAAGCGGGACTCAGGGTAGGATCCATTTGCAAGCTTTTATTAAACAGAGTTCGTAGTCAAACAGGCAATGGTGGAACAACAGCAAACAGGTATGGCAGAGAGCAGGCAGAATCGTAGTCGAGGAACAGGCAATGGGTCAGGGCTGGCAGATAACAGTTGTAAATCCAAAACAGAGCAAATAGTCCAAAGGGCAGGCAGCAAAGAATGACTGTCCTTTGTACACTGCAGTGGCTCAGAACTGACCCAGGCAGGCTAGCTTTCCCCCAGGGCTATCCAGTGTAACATTGGCTGGCTCTAGCTCCTTTGCTGGAACTAGTTTGCTGAAAGTCTCTTCTGCCACAATGTTTACGTCAGCCCCCGTATCTATTTTGAATTTTACAGGGGTCGCCCCAATCAGGAGCTGCACCATCCACTGCTCTTCTAGTTCATTTACATTGTAAACTGAACCCAGAAAGTATGAAAGTTGGTCAAAACATTCAGTGACTTCTCTCACTGACTTGTTACTGTGGCATACTCTGGCCCAATGTCCAATTTTGTGGCATTTGTGGCATTTACCTTTCTTTGCAGGGCAGCGCTCATCACTTGCATGCACAGCATTTCCACAATGTCCACATTTTCCATGACTGTCAGCATGGATTTTGTCTTTAGGTCTGCGCTGTCCCCTCACAGGTTGCTTACTTGTGCTGACAACTGCTCTGACCATGCTCACTGTCTCACCTTGCATGCTGACTTGTGTGGCCACCTCCTCCAGTTGACGAACAGTCTGGATTGTTTGTGCCAGTGTGAGATCGGTGATCAACTGCAGCCTCAGAGAGAGATCTTTATCCAAGATGGCAAACACAATGCAGTCGCAAATTTTTTCATCTCTTATGGCGCCGAACTCACAGTGCTCGGACAGCTCGTACAGCGCTCTGATGAACGCTTCTGCTCTTTCGCCAGGTTGTTGCACGCGCTGGTGAAAGCATGCGCGTTCGTGAATGACGTTTCTCCTCGGGAAAAAGTACTCGTTAAACTTTCCCAGGACGATTGCAAAGTCATTTCTCTGTGCCTCTTCTGCAAACACGAACGATTTATAAATGTTCTCTGCTTCACTCCCCATGGCATAAATGAGACAACTCATTTGCACTTCTCCGTCCTCTTTGTCTAACTTTGTCAACATCATGACACCGAATGTTCTTTTTAAGACACACCCCCAGGTGCTTCTCTTCACTCAGATTTAAAGCAACAGTGTTGAATCAATACACCATCATATCACATGACAACGCCCATGTCTAGAAAACACACACTCCTTCCTCTGTAAAAAACACACAGATGTTAGTCCTGTCTGAATGAGCACATGAAATCACAGATGTTGGGTAGATTATATTTGTAGCTCAATTGTTGTTTAGACAACTAGTCCTGTCTGAATAGTGATACAGTGTCATAGTTCAATTTCAAATGAGTGTGAAGTTATCATTTGCAGTTCAACATTTTTATAAGTACATCAGTATTTATCTTGTGTATTTTATATTTTAATTAACCTAATTATCAAACTAATTATATAAGCAGCCAACAAATTAACTGGCTTGATTAGTTGCTTCGGGTGTGTTTGATTAGGGTTGTAGCTAAACTGAAGGACAGTGGCGGTGCGTTCCAAACGGGATATATGGCCCTCCGAAGCGCACTTCGGAGTGAAAACATTCACGGCCGCCATATTGAAGGGTCTTTCCAAACCGAAGTGCTCAAAACTGGCCACTTCAAATAATAAATAAATAAATAAACTAACATTAAACAAAAGGCACAGCTTGAACAATCTACTCATAGTTAAAAGCGTGTTTTTTTGTGTTTCAACCAGCGTCCAAATTGTGCGATGAAGGCGCTTTATTGATTGTCTCGTTAAGATGACGCAGAAGTGTGTTCCAAAAAAAGAGTTTTTTTTTATCCCTACACCCTTCATCCCTTCGACACTCTTACTCCGGAGGGTAAACCCTTTGAAGGGATTAGGGCATAGGGATGAGCCCTTCCAAATGGAATGCAGGGTGGGTCTTCAAGAAAAGGTTTAAAGAACTGATCAAGGTTGTAAAACAGACACTGACACACACACACACACACAGGGGCGCCGCTAGCAATTTTGGGCCCTAGTCAAATCAAGTCAAGTCACCTTTATTTATATTGCGCTTTTTACAATGCAAATTGTGTCAAAGCAGCTTTACATTGATAACTGGTACATAATTTTGGCTGCACAGCAGCTCTTAAACAATAGTGTCAATACAGGCAGATCAGAAGCACTGTTGATTAAATGTCAAGAATACTGTTGAATATCAAATGTCAAGTCAAATGTCAAGTGTCCCCAACTAAGCAAGCCAAAGGCGACAGCGGCAAGGAACCCAAACTCCATCAGGTGACATCAGGTGGCAAACAGGTGGCAAACAAGTGGCAAATAGGTGTTAAAATGGAGAAACCAGGCTTAGTCAGGGGGCCAGTTCTCCTCTGGCGAACAGTGCTTTGTTACGAGTCAGGTTGCTATCATAAGTCTGATAGGATCGCAACAATCAAAGTGAAAGAATATGAGGTTGGGGCCCCTACCGCACCCATTCCGCACCAAACAAACAAGTCAACCTAGCTATCCAAAATCTTTGTCTGCAATTTAATAATAATGACCTATTGCGTTTGACCACTAGGTATCAGTATTTAGTCAGAGACCTCCCATGGCTATAGCTAGCACTAGCAGATGATTTATTATGCAAATGTAAATGTAATAGAAAAATACAGTACAGTAATCAGATTCAGATTCAGATTCAACTTTATTGTCATTATGCAGAGTACAAGTACAGAGCTAATGAAATGAGAATTTGGGAGAAATACAGCATAACATGAGGAAGGGTGGAGAAAAAAATACCAACCCCAGACTATGCTCCTATGGGGAGTACAGTGTGGGAACAGGAAAAAAACACCTCAGCAACATAAGCACATAATCAATACAACATAACACACGACTTGCAACAGGGGAGGGGTAGTGGGGGGATGGGGATAATCCAGCACAGGCAAACAGCCATCCGGTCCTGCAGCTAGAAGCGCCGGTCACAGACCCGCTTGTCAGACTGGCGGTACAAAGCGGCGAAGGCGAGGGATTACGGGTTGGGGTGGTGAATGCATATCAATATATATGTCTGTATGTGTGCATGTATGTAAGTTCTTGTATGTGTAGGCCTGTAGAGTCGCTACTCCTGGCATCAAATCTAGGTGCCTCAGTCCGCAGGATTGTTAAAGCGATACACAGCAAGTTGCCATGGAGACAACCTTGATCAAGTCCCAGACATAGTCAACGATCAGCAGGTTGTCTGTGGGATTGGGGGGAGGAACACAAGAGCGTCTCACTTCAGTGCTCATCCGGGGGAGTTGTTGTTCCAACAGCGGCCTTGGCAGGCCAGTGCTGGTTGATGGGAGCCGAAAGCAGATAAGATTGGGATTGTTTGGTCTTGGGGCGAATAGCCACATTCCAATTTACACAGCTACTCTCTTAGTCCATACTGGTCTCCGACCTTTGCAAAGCCGTGAGTTTCTCCATGATGTTATCCATTTTGCGGTTAATAGTCCCAGTCTCAATGCTGACCGCTCTGCCCACAGCTTCAATCATGACGGGCAGCCTTGTGGGGTTTTGGGCAGCTGTTACCGTTTTCTGAATTTCTCGATAAACCAGGGCAAAGCCTAATCCAATCAGCAGAAGACCTGTTATCATGGTTCCGAATAGGTAGATATCTTCAATGTCCTCCACGGAAAGGGCCGCCAGACACACGACCCGCCACCTCTCCCACGCGTCCATCGTGTAGCCAGCTGCGAACGTTCCGGCAGGGCAGTCAGGTTCCCCCGAACCCAAGCTTCTCGTCGAGAAGATGGTGTCAATTGCGTTGAGAGACCAGTTGATCAAATCCATGATTTTTAGATGTTTGGAGAGCAGTGCAGAGAGAGTCTCTCAGAGTAAGACAATAGACGAGACAAGAGCAAAGCAGGGAAGGCAAGTGGGAGGAGAGGGATGAAAAATGCAACCGCCTTCGTTGAGAGCCAAACGAGAAGAATATTCTTATGAATATATTCTATATGAATCGAATATTCATATTCATGCATTCTTAAACAAAACCAATTGTTTAGTGAAAAATTATATTACAGGTAAGACAATTTTTTCTTTCTTACTTTTTATAGCATTTGTTATGAAAAATAGCAACACAGTTAGAAACTATAGCTACAACATGCCACAGTTGTAATATAAATCTTTAGTGAAAAATCTATTCCCTTAATATCTATTATAAATTCTACAACTAGTCAAAATTTGCCACAATAAATACAATAGAATAAATTCTAGTAAATGTGGTCATCATGAGAAGTTTAAAAAGCTTGCAGGTTGATGTTTCCCCTCTTTTCATCAGTCATTTTAGTGGCTGTTTTAGATCATGTTTGAATTTCTCCGTAGCGTTTTACTATTCTCAATAGAATTCAAAGTTTGAATAGAATTAGTTTAAACATTTATAGGTTGCGTAACTAAGCGACAGAACGTCCGTTAAAGACGCAATTATGATGAGGTAGTATATCCCAAAGCTTGCATACTCTTCTGCTACACACTCAAAAGTATGTACTTTTTCTTTACAAAAACAGTACATACTTTTAGGACGTAGTATAAGTACGCAAATTGGGACGCAACAAGAGAGATAGGGTGAGACTGAGGGAGTGGGGGAGGTCAAAGTCCCTTTAAGACAAGTCATTTCACTCGGCGGCCATCTTTGAAACGCCTCTCGGGCATGCAAGTGCAGCTCCTATCTCTTTGAATGGGGAAACATCAAATTCTCCAAAGTAGTCTTTGATAATGACTAAATACATGCAAATGCAATTATTGAAAAATTATAAAAAAAATTAATTATTGTACTTTAAAACTTCAGGATTTTATCTAACCTTGTTTAAAAATAACTCTATAGTGTTATCTTTTGGTTATACTATAATATTACATTTCCTTTCGTTTCTTGTCCTCAAACAGATCACTAATCTGCTTAAGTTACACATACTACATTGTTTAGAAGAAAAACACATTTGAGTTTCTTTTTCAATGTTAATATTATTTGATATAGAAATAAAAGGTGTATAATTCATGAGAATCATTTAGTGAAATGAATTAATCTCAAAATACAGAAAACAAATATATTGATCTGAAATGTAGTAAATTCATCCAGGTTCAATTATCAAACATACAATCTTAATTGAATTTAAATCAAACAATGATTTAGACACTTTCTGTTTCCCTTTTTTGTCCTTACTTTAATCCCTCGCCATCGCAACGTCATTTGAGATATCCTATAATCGTTCACAATTTAGCATCTTCAGTGTCTTTGTTTCACGTTGACCGACTTTGGTGGCAACATCTTCACCGTGGCTATTAGCTGTTTTGTATGTATCACAGAGAATGTGAACTGTTGATGAAAACTTTACACAGAATCAGATTTTCAAGCAGTGTCTGATTTAAAAATATGGTGAATACATTAAGAGCATTTAAGTAATTTCATATTGTGTAACCCACACTTTATTTCTTTTTACTTAGAAAAAAGAAAAGAAAAAAAAGAACTAAAAATGTATTCATTGTTCAGTATCCTAAATTAATTGGCATTAGTTTTATAAGGATGTGAACTTATTACATTGAATCAGTTCTGTCAGAGTTACTGTTATTGCATGCACTTTAAAAGACAAATTCAGGTTGTGAAGTGGAGCATGAATCTGTCAGAGATTTTAGCCATGTACAAATAAAAGTGGTCATAACAGTTTTGTTTTCATGGCTATTGAACCCTTGGTCCGTGTAACGCTTTGCAGTTCTTTGTTCAATTCGCACCATCAAAATGAACCAAATGAAAAGTTGGCTTCAACTTTCATTTTTTCATTTTTTAGAATACTTCACAAACGGATAATTGTCACTCAGTTTAATTTTCTACAAGTTTGGGTTGTTGCGTCCGAATCTGATTTTTGAACAAACATAAAATATGACTTCTGATTTTCCATTTCTATAATTAGCGCTCGCGGTTGGACCGTACCACCAGTGCCGCCGGGGGTGGAGCGTGTGTTGATGTATTATGCTGTGTTCACACCAAACGCGAATAGAGCGTCTGGCGCGAATGATTTCAATGTTAAGTCAATGTAAAGACGCGTTTACGCGCGTCTGGAGGTCTCGCGGCGCGAATGAGGCGTTTAGCGCGGCGCGGAAGACGCGAATTCGCCTCATTCGCGCGTCTAGTTCGCGCGAATGACGCGAATTGAGCGTTTCGCGCGATACGCGCGTTACGCGCGAATGGTGCTTTTTGTGCATTTACGCGTTTGACGCGAATTCGCGTCTGACGCCCGAGTTGAAAAATTTGAACTTTGGCGTAAATTCGCGCCGCGTTAACCAATCAGGAGCCTGCTTTCAGCTGTGGCGGCAGGCCCGCCCGGAGTCACTCATTCAAAATGGAGGAACGACTGATATTATCAGAGCAGTCACCCAGAGATTTACATTATCAGAGCAGTCACCCAGAGATTTATGACAAGTTCATACTTCTATAGAGACAGGAATACAAAGGACCTCGCTTGGAAGAGTGTCGGTGAGGAGATTGGGCAACCTGGTAAGTTGTAAATACACATTTCACTTTTGAGACACTACACAAGTACAGCGACGCTGACCCCTACGCCGCTGTTCTGCTCTTCAGAGCAAATACAAAGCGGTAGCTCTCTCGATGAACGCACGATCAACATCAGCCATCTTGCAAACAGACAACCGCCTAGCACCCCTCCCACAAGAAGCGGATTTCGCTTCAAACGCTTGTTTTTTACGCGCGTCTATTTCGCTCTAGACGCGCGAATGCATTCAAAATGTTCAAGCGGCAAACTAGACGCGGTAGACGCGAATTTGACGCTCTATTCGCGTTTGGTGTGAACGCAGCATTAGAGCGCTGTAGCGTTATGGATAGATCTACACGTCTGACCAAGCAATAATGTATGTACAGTACGTTGAGCGGTTCATAGAGTTTACTTTGGACTTAAGTTGCATATACGATCAGTGCTTAACTCAGTAAAGTTGGCAATATATTTTCACATAATAACTTTCTCATAAATAATAATGAGAAAGCTTCTCGTAATAATGACTTATTTTCACATAATAACGACAAAGTTTCTCATAATAATGACTTTGTTTCTCATAATAATGAGAAAGCTTCTTGTAATAATGACTTAACTCATAATAACGAGAAACTTCCTTATAATAATTACTTATTTTCTCATTATAATGAGAAACTTCTACGCATGCGCAAACAGAAGGGCGTGACACGCTATAGCGACATCCGCTGGTCAAATCTCAGCAAACATGGCACATTCTGCAAAAGTGTAATCTATAATATTATTAAATAACATTATTGATAAATTATCAGTATATGAGATATAGTCTTTTATTCATTTGTATTTTTGTGTAACAAGCAGCAACAAAAAACATGTGTTAATACATCAACACACGCTCCACCCCCGGCGGCACTGGTGGTACGGTCCAACCGCGAGCGCTAATTATATAAATGGAAAATCAGAATAATGAGTCATATTTTATGTTTGTTCAAAAATCTGATTCGGATGCAACAACCCAAACTTGTAGAAAATTAATCTGAGTGACAATTATCCAAGTATTCTAAAAAACGAAAAAATTAAAGTTTGAAGCCAACTTTTCATTTGGTTCATTTTGATGGTGCGAATTGAACAAAGAACTGCAAAACGTTACACGGACCACCTCTGTGTAACAGAGTTCATGGCTTGCTGTCATTTAAGAAAGACACCACTCCAGCAACTAGTAGAAGGGGTTCAGTTGATTCTTAATTCACAAAAACATGTACTTTATAGGCAGATTTGTGGTGTGTAATAAAAGATTCTTTGGGCCTGACCAACTACTCTCTTTTATAAACTCTGACCTTTCCCCTCATTATTCATGAGCGTCTCATAATGATTTAGTGATTATTGAAGTGTTCTCTGCTACTGTCTTTTAGGGCTTCTCCAACAAAGCGATTGTTAAAACTGTCATTGCACAAATTAAGTGATGTTTTAACAAATAAACACAATGAAGTTTTGATCGGCTAATAGCATGCAAGGAAATATTGATCTGTTTCTTAAAAGTAATAGATTGATGCCAAGGCTATTATATTCATTAATTTATTTTGGTTGCTGATGTTAACACAACAAAAGATCAGCATTTCTGTGCATCTTAAAGTTCATACTGTTTGGTATCTGACCTCATTATGCCCTTTTGTAAGTGTAAATATGATTAAAAAAAAAACGAAATCTCCATCTCAGTTCTTGTTATGGCTTGGTCAGAAGACCACCAATAGTAATAACAATTTTACATAATAATAAATAATATTAATAATAATAATAATAAAGCAGATTGCACATTATTTCATCCAATATAAAACAATTTGTATGTGCTCCGCCAGTGTATGGAGTGTGACGTCTGATCCCCGGGTGTCATGGCACGTCAGCGCCGGGGGCGGGGTTTGGGGTGTGTGTGATGGCTTATTATTCTGGCTGTTGTCGCCATTAAAGCAAGTGTTAACCAGCCTCTCGAGTCGGCGATTCATTGTGTCTCATCTACACACTGGCGCTCCCAATATAAAACAATACATTTTTTTGGGGAATATTTTATTTTTGCTTTTGAACTGTAACATAAAACAATACAAGACGGTACAAAACACATTATACATGTCATGAAACACAAAATGAGAAAAAAGGTAAAATAAATGATAAATGAATTAAAATAAGCATAATAACAAAATTTATAATAAGATGGGTGCAGGGTAATGTTATATACAGGGTATATTTAAATACAGGGTATTGTGGGGGCAGTCGTGGCCTAATGGATAGAGAGTCGGACTTGTAACCCAAAGGTCATGGGTTCGAATCTCAGGTGCGGCAGGGATTGTCGGTGAGGGGAGTGAATGTCCAGCGCTCTCCCCACCCTCAATACCATGACTGAGGTGAGACCCTTGAGCAAGGCACCGTACCCCCAACTGCTCCCCGGGCGCCGCAGCAATGGCTGCCCACTGCTCCGGGTGTGTGTTCACAGTGTGTGTGTTCACTGCTGTGTGTGTGCACATGGATGGGTTAAATGCAGACCACATGTCACTTCACTTCACTTCACTTATTAGTACAGTGTAAGACCTAAATCAAAAAGAGAGTCCATCTGTTCTATTGAATTATCCTCCATATAGCTGATAAAGGGTTGCCAAATTTTATAAAACACTTTACTTTTATTCCTTAACCAGTATGTTAGTTTTTCCATACAGTTATTGACCTCAGATAGCCACAAACTGATGGGGATAGCAGTATCAGATTTCCACTTCATTGCAATGCACTTCTTGGCAATTATTAGCAGAATTTCTGTAAGGTTTATGGTGTAAACCTGTTGAAGATTAGAATTGTTATAGTTACCCAATAGGCATACTTCTGGATCCATTGGAAAATTGACTCCATGAATATCAGAGATAATGTTGCATACTTTTTGCCAAAATGAACTTATGGACAGGTCCATGTGGAATGTAAAAATTTTCCTTCACCCACTCCACATCTAAAACAGAGAGGTGAATTTTTTTTATAAAACTTATGGAGTTTTGATGGTGTGATATAAAGTTGATGAAGGAGGTTAAATTGTTTATCCTGGAAGCATTTTGGGAGCAGTCTATTATTCCATAATGGTGAAAACAATAAATTCTAATATGCAGTCCCTCCACTGACCACAAGATGGTGACATTCCTTACAGAAACACCGAACCTCTATTCTGAATGTTGGTATTCTGAATGTTGGTTTACTTGGTAATATTCTACTTAGAAATATTCTAACCTTTTTCTAAAGAAAACATTAATGAAACTTATTATTAACAAATACATGTAAATGTAATTATAAGGGTGTCGTATATTTCCTCTACACTACTCAAATCCACATCGATATATTGTTAACTTGAACATTTGGGACAACTTCATCTGGAGAAAGTCTGTTCTTCCACTGGGGGACGCAATAACGAATGGCAGTGTTTAGCTCAAGGAGAGCTAAGCTTAGCGCAGTGGTTCAGCTGCAAACGGCGTGTGGTTGCTGCTTCTAATGTTACATTTCTCATGGCTGGTCAGATTGGACTAATCAACATACTGTAATAATATGTCTTGTGCCAGTGCTTAGGCTGGTTGTATTGTATAATAATTATTATAGGATTTAAAGTATTACAGTTTAGTGTAGTAATGTGACCAATGAGACAAACAACCTCCTGATAATTGGATCGAGTATGTGGCTATTTGGGCTCCCATTACTTCCCTTGGCAGAAGACCACTTTGTCTGCCTTCCCAGTAGTTAGCGAGTATTCAGCCTAATGTTCCCTTCCTCAGTTACACTTGTTGACCACAAGAGGGAGCACGCTAATTTTTCTAACTAGTTATATTTGATAATTCCTTTTTACAGTTCCAGCCAAAGGTTCTGATACACTCGACTGAATGTTTCTAAAAAAATACACTTGTAAATAGACACTTAAAGGCTTAATTGTACAAGAGTGAAGGAGAAGCATCCATAATGGACCCATTACTTTAAAGAATCTAGTTTTGTGATTTTAAAACACTGCATATTAAAACTACTTCTTTTTTGTCTTCACTATTATTCTAAAACGTGGTCTATAGTATCAGTCAACAGGATGACTATTGTTTGTTTCCACTTGGAGTCTACATTTAATTTTCTTTAACATTTTCATGTTAAAGTGATGAAATAAAAATGACATTCAAAATATAGAATATTTAGAAATTATAGAATTACAGTCTAAAATATAGACTGACACTTGTTAGGAATTTAAACACCCTTGTTATGTAAAATATCAAATGATCCATGAGTCATTATAAGTTAATCTCATTTACACTGCATCAGATCACTCTAGAAAGTATAAAAAGAGTAATCTTTGAACTCCTCCACTAGAGAGTTTTACTTTTAAGCAATTCTGCAACAAATGAATCTGATTAATTCAATACTTACAAAAAATACGCTACCATTAAATTAAACTATATGGTACCTTTAGGTTGGTTATCAAGAAATTGACTTTGTGAAGGGCATCGGAGCTAATTATGTCATAATGTGTTGCTATTGATACATTTTTTTAAACTAATTAATATACAAATATACAAAGCTCAGAACTGCAGTTAACTAAATTATTCTAGGTAATCAGTTGGTGCTGAGTTAAGCTTGCAGCTGTTTGTTCGAACTCCTTATGGCTAGCAGTTGGCATGCTCAGAAATAAATGTAGCTTTGACAGCGGAAACTAGATAGGGAAAGGTGGGTGTCCAGTTCAGACAGTTTTCATATGTCAGGACAGGAGTCATTCAATTGGGGTCACTGTACCCAAGTATCATAATTTAGGACCTTATATGGAACACGGTCAATAAAAACAAACTCTGGATGTTTTGATAAAAAAGGTATTAAACACTTTTCCTTCAAACATGATAAACAAAATAATCAAACATTTAAGACTTAAAGATAATGTAGTTTGAAAAGATTGTTCTTTCTACTGAAACCTTATGCAGCTGAATTATTCAGTTCGTGAATGATAATTTAAAATGTTAACTTTGATTTAAAAAGTTAGAAATGATAATAAAGCAAAATGATATTTATTTATCTACTCAAAATGAGGGTGGTTCCATGAGTTTTAATATTTATAATGTTAAAACATTTAATGTACTTTTTTAAAATAAAATTAGTAAAATGTTTTTTTTAGAACTCAAAACACAATATATGCTATTTGTAAATCATGTTCTGTTTTAGCTGTTAATGTCTGGGCTAAACACTATATCTCTTGAAGGTATTTAAGGTTGTGAGTGATGAGAAGCTTGATAGTTGTTGGCTGGTTTGTAGCTATCAATTATTGCTGTAGAGAAGCCTTAATGAGCTGCTGAACCCAGACTGTTTACACAATGAGAGCTATTCCAAAACAGTAAAAACACAGCCGGTGTGAAGTTGTCAACCTCTCATCTTAATGACTTTTAAATGTTAAGAGTCTATGAAGCCAAGCTGCCAGACTGCATTCTTCTCCAATAAGTTTTGCCACGTTACTGACAGTACTTTCATACACAGAGTTCATTACATTGGACTGTGAACACACTCTGAGGGCATTGAAATTCAGGCCTGAATGTACTACATTACATCTATGTACAGGTCATTCACACTACTGTCCCTTACAAACATCTTGTCACTACCATACATTATAAATTTCTTGTTTATTTCTTTACCCACTTTTTGCCTCAGATAAATAAAAAGTTACTACATAATTATTATAATTTTTATTATATTTGATTTCAGGCAGAGTTGTAACCATCATAGACATTGACAACATTCAGAATAGCGGTTGATTTTTAAATGTATATTTTTCTATAGGATTAATCACAATAATTGAACAAGGATTGACCCCACCCTCCAAATTTTTTTTGAGCCACTTGCATCACACAGGCAAATATAACGTGTCCTACAAGAGATATGGCCAAGAGAGCAAGTATATATTTAGTGCATGTTTCTGTAGACTGTTTGGCTCGGACAAGACTGAGCTGCAGGGCACAACAGGGCAGTCATCACAGTTGACATTTGGCAACATTTGCAGGAACGTGCAAATAGGATGCCAAGCAAGTTTTGAAACATCAAGGAAATGGCTTTGAATGTGGTAAGGAGCTTGAAGCATAGCATATTTAATTTTTTCAATAACGTCCAACTTTTGCATGGAATGACAAAAGTATTTAATAACTCAAAGCCAATTAGTATTTATATCATTACGGAAAAAATATTATTAAAAAATATATATTTTTGACTACTAACTGGCAGTAAATGTTGAGCATTTATCTAACTGTACTTAATATAACATATGACTGAGAAAAGTCATATATATCACAGTTTTTAACCCTGTGAATATTCTTTTGCTTTTTTCCATTTCTTTATAGAAACATACCATGTATTGAATACAAACATTTCCATCATTATTGCCCAGGAAAAAAGATACAGTTTGTTTAACACACAGTGACCATTTGTTATTAATGCCTTTAAGTATATGGGGAATGTTGACACAGGAAACAATTTTTTAATGTATTTTATTTATTAAATGTTTTAGCAATAATTTAAAGGATTAGTTCACTTTCAAATAAAATTTTCCTGATAATTTACTCACCCCCATGTCATCCAAGATGTTCATGTCTTTCTTTCTTCAGTCGAAAAGAAATTAAGTTTTTTGATGAAAACATTCCAGGTTTATTCTCCTTATAGTGGACTTCAATGTCCTCCAAACGGTTGAAGGTCAAAATTACAGTTTCAGTTGTATTTTTTTTTTAAATGACCGATCGTTTCACTAGATGAGACCCTTATTCCTCGTCTGGTATCGTTTAAAGCCCTTTGAAGCTGCACTGAAACTGTAATTTTGACCTTCAACCATTTGGAGGACATTGAAGTCCACTATAAGGAGAATAAACCTGGAATGTTTTCATCAAAAACCTTCATTTCTTTTCGACTGAAGAAAGAAAGACAAGAACATCTTGGATGACATGGGGGTGAGTAAATTATCAGGAAAATTTTATTTGAAAGTGGACTAATCCTTTAAGCCAGTAAATCTCATGGAAATACATTTTGTAAAAGCTCAAAAATGGAAAAAGTAACATACAGCTAGAATTTCAGGAAGAAAATGTCAGTGGTGCATGTCCATGCGAACCTCACTGCCACAATGCTAGATGTGACAACGTAAGAACAGTGTTCCAACTTTTCAGTTAAATGGTCAGTAATATAGTTGAGCTTTGCCTTAAGTTACCTTGCCTTTAGGCAAGTTTATTCCATGGCTGATATAATTTTTTTTTTTTTATAAATCGCAAAGAGATGTTTGAATGTGGCAAAAAGGTGTTTGAAGACAACATAAATAATCTTTGCTAGACAAAAAGCTTTTATGCAGTACATATCCTACGATCCATGACTCATTATTCAAATTATGGGAGTAACTTCCGTTAAACTGTAAACAATCAGCAAAAGGTTTGCTCTGTGAATGCAATAATCAGCATTACCAAAAACTGTGTACAATGAGATTCGAGGCATTATTCTACTCACCCTTCAACCATCAAACATTAAAAGTAAATTTAAGATATATCACTGTAGTAATGTACTGTATGTCTGTATTGTGTAACGTTACCTTAATCAAAAATGTTCATTAACTGGAACATTGAGTGATAATATTTCAGTGATTTCCACCATTTTGACAGACAATAAATATTGTGTTTACCTGCTTTAGAAACGTTCCAGTAAACACAGCTTCAATCCTTTATGATTTAAATTTTTTTGTTTCAATCTTTTTGAGTGGAACTTCCCCAAACCGGAAGTATTTAGATTTGTATTTATTTTTCATTACTTTTTATTATTACTTTTAAATTTTTTTATGACTGAAATAGCCAAACCCATTATTTAGATGAGGATGTTATATGTATATGGATGTATAAGTATATGGATACTTCTGGCCTAGTGTACATTTTCCAGGCATGTGATAATGTAAAATGCAGTAGACTCATTAGGATTTAGGTGCATAGCTTTGTGACAACTAGCCTCTGCCCATAGGAATAAACACATGCATCCCCTACTAGTCTATATGGCCATTAGTATGTTTACTCTTAAAGAAAAAATGATTCAATCCTTTGGCTTGTAACAGTAGCAGAACCCTTTTTGGTGCCAAATAGAACTCTTCTTGCAACTCTTTTTTCCCCCATAAAGAACCATGGTTTGAACTGTGCTATAAATGACCATAATGGTGTTATAAGCAATATATTGTTATAAGCAGTAAGCCCCAAGAAGCCATGGTTTACAGTGAATTTAGAACAGCTAAGGTAAAACCCCCAAAACCCGTCAGCTGTTCTAAATTCACTGTAAATCACGGCTTCACTGGGCTAATTGCCTTTATAAAATGGTTATTTCACATGCCTGGCAAGGTTTCATAAAATATAAACACAGACACAATGCTATTGATAAAAAATTAAAAAAATTAAAAATTCTTCCACCATCAATGTAGTTCTTCAGATGTGAAATGGTTGCCAAGCAACACACAGACACAGTGGCGCAGTAATACTGATGTAATGAGGTCACAGATGTATGTTTGTAGAATAATTTACAACGGCCAATCGTAATCAAGGACTTGAACTATCTGATTTGTAAAGAACCTTTTTAATAATAGTTTATTTTTATTGATATTATTTTATTTTATTTTTATTTTTATTATTTATGGATATTGTGTTTTACCCTCTGCCTGGCCTTACAAGACCTTATAGTCTCTATTTTTGTTTTACATGTAAAAAACTGACCAGAAGTCATGTCTATTAGGTCTTTTTTTTATATTGACATTGGATATTGTATCAAAAATGACAGTACTCTAACAACAGTTAGTAGCTGAATAGATTAATAATAATTGAACATGAATAAATACTTAACAAATAAAAGACAAGATAGAAACTCAAAACAGATGTAATGAAGGCCAAGTGAAATATCTTCAAAATCCTCAATGATGTCTTTACAAAGTTTACATTCATCATTATTTTGGTATGATAGCCAGAAGAAGCCAGAAGAATGGACAGTAGGCTATGTGAACCCTTCATGCTGAAACAGAAAAGCCCGAACAGTTGCCTCAATGTTGAAAGCCCAAAATTCTCTGGAATGTTATTGTATGCTGCAGTATTTAGATTTGTATTTTTTTCATTACTTTATTATTACTTGTATTTTTTTATTACTGAAATGGCCAAACTCATTATTTAGAAGAGGATGTTATATGTATGTGGATGTATAAGTATATGGATACTTCTGGCCTTGTGTACATTTTCCAGGCATGCATGCAAAACATTTTTGACCTTGTTGTTTTGTGAATTGTTTTGCTGCTACAACATTATAATAACTTTATTTTATATAGTGCCTTTAAAAGCAGCTTCTCAACATTGTAATTTTCCCACCCACAAAGATGAATAAAGGTGACTTACACTCGCTTACACTTCCAAAGAAAGTGTGCTTTAAATAATTTTCATTATTTGTAACTTCAACATTTTAACAGATGTAGATATATTCAAGCTCTATTTATATACTGTATCTGGCAGACAGACAGAAAGTTCACTGAAGAGGACCCAGTCAGATCAGAAAGGGGGCCGTGAAAAGAATGTCTGTTTTAACCTGTTTGAAGATTCTGTTGTGTTTTATTTTAAATGTTCACAAAAATACATACAATAAACTGATTACAAATGATCATAAATAAACTTTTGCTAATTCATTCCTTCAGATCATGTTCACAGTGTATATCAGTTGGTTGTGTAAGCTGATTTTTCAACAATGTACATGAAATCTAAATGCATTATTTTGCCTTATAAAACAACAGGTAAAAACAATGTATAAGAAAAGGAAACACCAACATGAGTATATTCTTTATTTGTGTAATACAAGTAATACAACTTTTCCAAGCACATGATTTTGCCTGAGTGGTAGATGATGAACTAAAATCATTTTACCTTCCCTAGCATGTATCCCATAGATCATAAAACTGTGTACGTTTTCAACAGCTGGCTGAATAGGAATTAACTATAGACAAATCTATTTTCTTTTATGGCTAAAACTCTAAAATGCAATGTCTTGTTACCTACCTTGTCCTACTGATTACATTTTCTTTCACATTCATACAAGTCCAGACATGCACTTGCTGTTGCTTGATTTAGCTATCAAAAGGCCCATTAAATATTTACATGACCCTTGATATTGTAATTTATGATCAATAACTAATTGATATTAAAATACTTATTTTGTGTGGGTACCATTTTATGTTAGTCTGGGCCTTGCAGTTCAGAGCAAACTCAGTGAAGGCCTGTATGCAGAGTTATTTACACCATGCCTATTCCTTGTTGTTTAAAATGGAGCTTTCAAGTTTTGTCTTTCTATTCATTTAGTGTAAACTGGGTTTTACCGTATACATTGCAAGAGTGCAGCACAAGATCTAGTGAATCCAAAATAATTCTACATTAGTGCTGATGGTTTTCACTGTGATTCTGAAGCTTCCTTTTGAGTGTCAGGTGATTTTTGGCTTGTGTGTGCCACACCCAAAAGAAGTGAAACCTGTCTGTGGACCAGATTGCTTAAAAACTCTGGTTGTTCTTACTGATATTATTTGGTTCGCTGTTGTATTCATGCAGTGTTTTGTGGCTTCTTTTTTATATACATATTTTATTATACATTACATTATTGTTAGATCTCTGGTCATTGAGGATATCTCACGGCTGTGTCCTAAACTTAGGCAGCTGACTTGTTGCTTCGCTGCAAACAATAGCTTTGCATGCAGTGTTTGAGCTTGGACATACCTGCTGAAGCATCATAATGGTTCAGTGATCTACAACAGGGTAGAGAGAGCTTTGGTGACACTAAGCAAATATTTAATTACTACAAAATTAATTTCTTGTTAGAAATGACAAGTGGAAAAAGTTGGTCAAAACGTAGATATACACACAAACTGACCACCAACTGCAGCTTTCAGATGTCATCTTTATTTTTTAGCTCAATTGTCACAGAATGGAACGCACAGGATTGTGGGATATCAAAGGCAATCAGATCAGTCACATGAAAGTATGGCTGTGTCCAAAAACTGAAAAATGCTGCCTCCGCAGGCAGGATAAGGAGGTAGGAAGGTAACAAGGCATGTCTGAATCCAGTGATCATGCCACAACCTGTCTCCTGAGATGCATTCATCTGATAGATTTTTTGAAGGCAGCATAGATGTATCCTTCGCTACATTTGATATCCCACAATCCTGCACATTCCATTGTTGTTATCTATCACTATTGATGTAATCTGTCAAGGTTATCCAGAATTCTGCCCTCAGAAGTCTGTCCGAAATCAGTTTTGTGAGGTACCTTCGTGCGCAAACGCTGCCTGCTAAGTCATTGCCTGACAGGGCAGCGAGGCAACAAGTCAGTTGCCTAGGTTTTCGGATGCAGCCTATCTGTCACGGTTCCCCTGTACATTCCCTGTAGTGTTCAAGGTTACTAATCATCTGCACCTGGCACAGTCACCGCACTATTCAGCTCCCCTTCAAAATGCACACACATTTTTTTCCTGAGGCTAGAGTATTTTTCCAATTGTTTTCAATGGGAGCGCTGCGTTTTTAAAACGCCAGGAGTGTAATGAGGCGCAGCGCAATAAATTAGAATATCATGAAAAAGTTTTTTTTTCTTCTGTAATTTAATTCAAAAAGTAAAACTTAAATATATTATAGATTTATTAGACACAAAGTAAAATATTTCCAGACTTTTTTGTTTTCATTTTGATGATTACAGCTTGCTGCTCATGGAGAGGCACAGAAACCATGTTGCTTGAAGTCCAGTGTGAAGTTTCCACTGTCAATGATGATTTGGGCTGCCATGTCATCTGCTGGTGTTGGTCCACTGTGTTTTCTGAAGTCCACAGTCAACGCAGCCTTCTACCAGGAAATTTTAGAGCCCTTCATGCTTCCTTCTGCTGACAAGCTTTATGGAGATGCTGATTTCATTTTCCAGCAGGATTTGGCACCTGCCCACACTACCAAAGGTACCAAAAGCTGGTTCAATGACCATGGTGTTACTGTGCTTGATTGGCCAGCAAACTCACCTGACCTGAACCCCATAGAGAATCTATGGGGTATTGTCAAGAGGAAGATAAGAGACACCAGACCCAACAATGCAGATGACCTGAAGGCCGCTATCAAAGCAACCTGGGCTTCCATACCACCTCAGCAGTGCCACAGGCTGATTGCCTCCATGCCATGCCGCATTGATGCAGTAATTCATGCAAAAGGAGGCCCAACAAAGTATTGATTGCATAGAAATGAACATACTTTTCAGAAGCCTGACATTTCTGTTTAAAATATCCTTTTTTTTAATTGATCTTATGAAGTATTCTAATTTATTGAGTGAATTGGTGGGTTTTTGTTAAATGTGAGCCAAAATCATCACAATTAAAAGAACCAAAGACTTAAAGTACTTCAGTCTGTGTGCATTGAATTTATTTAATACACGAGTTCCACAATTTGAGTTGAATTACTGAAATAAATGAACTTTTCCATGACATTCTAATTTATTGAGATGCTCCTGTATTTCCCATTTATTAAAAATAAATTACCTGAAACTGAGTTACACCACTTCTCATCTCGAGTCTGGTAAATCCTGACAGAATGCCAGAACTCTTACAACAAGAAACTTGCAGGAACAGTTATGACTCCAATCTGTCCAGCTGACCTGTTATTCTCCCTGTCCCAAAATGGCCACCTGATAGAGGAGTATGCATTGGAAGTCTTGTATTTTATGATGTGGCATTAATGGCTCTTTTCCTTGTTTTCACAGATGCCCTGGGAGACAAACAACTGCACACTGGATCAGTATATCCTCTATTCCCTCCTACTAAGTGGATCCTACTCCACCTCACGCCTGCCCCTGAGTCTCCAGAGACTGCTCCAGCCCCAGAGTTCATCCCAGAGTCCTCTTCGTCCTCCAGTCTGGACACCAAATTGACACCAGTCTGGACTGACCATGAAGTCAGTCCATGCATCTATAAAAATGTTTCCGGTGGTCCCAGAGCTCCCAAGTCAGGTGGTCCCAAAACTCCCCAGTCCAGTGATCTCAGAGCTCTCAAATCCGTTGGTCCAAGTCCGCTGGTCCCAGCGCTTTCGAGTCCAGTGGTCACAGAGGTACTTCCACCGTCAGCTGAGCTTCCTGTGATGGCAACTGCCGTTTTGTGTGTTTGGGCCGCATACACTTCTCCTGCTTCTTCCAAAGTGGCTATCAACTCTCAGAAAAATAACTCTTTCTTACTGGGTACAGTACTACTCAGAGCATGTAGCTTTGATCGCATTGTTAAAGAAACTTTGTTTTGCAAGCAGTGATCACAGAATCAATACAAATGTGAATGTTCACAAAAACATTTTATTTAGCTAAATCACGAACATATAACAAGTTTAAACAAACACATACACACAATCACACATATATGAGTAAAATGGTGAAAGTGAACAAATGAAACAGAAACAGGGGAATGAGGCCATGGAAATGTAAGTGTCGGTTAACCACCTGAAAAACAAACAAACAAATAAACACCAACAGTTTCTTAATTTAAAGCACCCTGGTAGCAAGGGGTCTACAGCTTGGACTAAACCTCTGATTCGTTAGTTAAATGTGCAATACTTGCAATGCCTTAGCCGTTGAATGAACATCCAGATGCAGTCTCGGAGGAAAGTCTTGATGGTTCCATGGTTCTATGGTGATGAAGATGTCGGCAGAGACCTCTCCCAGGTGGAAAGTTACAACGTAGCTTGATGTGTTTAGGCCCTGCCATGAGGAGTCCTGCAGTGTTGCGGAGTCCCAAAGTGAGGTCCCACGGTGTTGCGGTTGGACCGGATATCTACACTCTTTTCCCACACGAACAGCAACAAGAAGAGCGGGAAGGTCACTGAGATAGTGGAATCCGCTATATCTGAAATCCGCTCCTTAACCCCCTCCTGTACTTTCCAAGTGTTGTGTTGCCATGGTTACTAATCACCTGCACCTGGTCCTCATCACCATACCAATCAGTTTCCCTTCAAAAGGCACACACATTCACTCAGTCTTAGTTCTGGCCACATCAAGGTCTCAGACCCCCTTACCTGCAAACTTGTCTTGTGGATTTATCTCTTGTGAATGTTCTCCAGCGATCTGCTTGGGACCTAGTAAGACATTCCAAGTTATTCATCTGCATATCACACTGAACGTAAATTGATACATGTTTCACCTGTCACCTGTTTTTGATACATCTTTCACCTGTTTCTGGGTTCTGTTAACCCAGTGTGGCTATTGCTTTCTTTATTTCTGTTTTATTACGTGATAGAAAGCCTAAGGCCTTCTCAAGCCGTTTGGCAAACCCATCTAATCTGCTGCCTATTACACGTCAAACTAAGATTACTGCAGAGACAGAAAGTAAGACTGTTAGCACTTTTAAACATCCGCTCACTTAAAAATAAATCACTTCTAGTCAACGACTTAATAATGACAAACAACCTAAATTTTATGCTCTAAATGAAACATGGCTAGAAGACAGCTGCAGTTCAACAGCCTTCAATGAAACAGCCGCCCTAACTTTACTTTTATGAGTGTCTGCAGAGCGAAGAGAGAGGTGGAGGTGTAGCTGCTCTATTTAAAGATGTCTATCAATGCAAGCAAATGTCATTTGGTGATTACTTGTCTTTCAAATATATGGGTATTGTGTAAAAAGGTGCTCCACGTATTTATCGTTATTTACAGGCCTCCAAAATACTCTCCAGCCTTTGTTGAGAACTGTTATCAACAATTTCCTCAGAGTTTGACTCTTTTGCCATTACTGGGGACTTTAATATCCACATAGATAATGCAGAATTCAGTATGGCAAAATAAATCATAACAGTTTTGAACACTTTTGATCTGACTCAGCATGTACATGGACCCACACACAATCGTGGACACACTCTAGATTTACTTATTAGTAAGGGTCTAAACATTTTATCCATTGTTATTAAGGATGTAGCGCTATCTGATCATTTCTGTATTTTCTTTGATATATTGATCTATCCTACTGTTGAAGCTAGATCTATCTCTGTCAAAAAGTGATGCTTAAATGAGAACACTAGCGTGCTGTTTATGAAGCATATCTGCAGACGCTGTTGATTTTCTCCTTGATTCTTTTACTCAAAAGTCAAGAATGTTATTGATGATATTGCTCCTGTGAACTAGGCAAAGCTTGACAGACCTTTTTCTCAAATATTATAAACAGCAAGTTGTAGTTGTAGAGAGACTAAAAAACCCCCCAAGTCAGATTCCCAGTGAAATGCTCTCAGACAGCAAATGCTGTGAGTTTGCTTCCTCCTTCTCTGAGAAAATCAATAATATCAGAAAGGTGATCAGCACATCCTTGAGCTGCACTGGGGTAAAACAGATC
Source organism: Anabarilius grahami (assembly GCA_003731715.1). NCBI lineage: Eukaryota > Metazoa > Chordata > Actinopteri > Cypriniformes > Xenocyprididae > Anabarilius > Anabarilius grahami. Next base: position 8,890,783 of record RJVU01073043.1, read on the forward strand.
AGATCACAAGCTCAGAAAGTAGCTATTATGTCTGTTTTCGAAGCAATTGATGGTACAATTTTGGAAGAAACAGTACAGCACCTTAAAACATCAACCTGCGCCCTTGACACACTTCCCACATCTTTTTTCAAAAGTGTGTTTAACTGTTTACCACTTCTAGGAGATCTGCTTTTAAACACCTTACTTCTTTCTGGGACCTTTCCAAACTCCCTGAAAACTGCCATTGTTAAGCCCCTGCTGAAAAAGAGCAATCTGGATAACACCATTTTGAGCAACTACAGACCAATCTCAAATCTTACTTTCATAGACAAGGTCATTGAAAAAGTTGTTTTCAATCAGCTGAACAAATTCTTAAGCTTGAATGGATACCTCGACAACTTTATGTCAAATAATGAGAAATAACCAAATTGCATATCACAGCTATGCAGATGACACTCAGATTTACCTTGCCCTATCACCTATCAATTACAGCCCCATTGACTCCCTGTGTCAATGCATTGATGAAATTAAAAATTGGATGTGCCAAAACTTCCTACAGTTAAACAAAGACAAAACTGAAGTCATTGCATTTGGAAACAAAGATGAAGTTCTCAAAGTGAACGCATATTTTCACTCTAGGGGTCAAACAACTAAAAAAGTCAGGAATCTTGGAGTGACTTTGGAGTTAGACCTGCGTTTCGGTAGTCATGTAAAAGCAATGACTAAATCAGAATACTATCATCTCAAAAATATTGCAAGAATTAGAAGCTTTGTCTCCAGTCAAGACTTGGAGAAACTTGTTCAGGCTTTCATCACCAGCAGGGTGGATTATTGTAATGGACTCCTCACTGGCCTTCCCAAAAAGACCATAAAACAGCTGCAGATCGTAGAACGCTCCTGCCAGGATTCTGAGCAGAATCAGAAAATATGAACACATCACACCAGTCCTCAGGTCCTTAAACTGGCTTCCAGTTGCATTTAGAATTGATTTTAGAGTGTATTTTGTGTAAATGTGTGTCCTTGTTGTCTTATGTGTGTCCTTGTTGTCCAGACTCAAAACACATCTTTTTATCTATGCATTTGCTGATTGAGCACTGTGCTATGTCCGAACTGTTTGCACTTTATTTTATACATATTATCTTTTTTTTATTCTCTTAATTCCTTTTCCTGTTTTTATTTCATTTTTAATGTATTTTATATCTTTTATGTATCATCTTGTTATTCTGACTTTTAATGCATTTTAAATATTGCTGTCTGGTTGAAAGAGCTGGGAGAATTAGGAAGAAAGTTAAATCTAGAAGAAGCAGACAGAAGGAAAAGAAGGTGAATGCAGAAAGAATTGGCATGTAGGGAAGGAGGATAGAATGTAACTTAACGTTGAGTGGTCATAAGACTTAAGGTCGTAAGGGAATGAGTTGAAGAACTGCGATTTGGGGATGTTGTGTTTGTGTGAGAGCGGTGTGTGTGTGAAATGTAAGAACATCCATTCAGATCCGCTCTGATGGATAGATCCGTTTAGATCCACTCTGACGGACAACAACAACAACAAAAAACTCCCTAGGACTTCCTAGCTCTTCCATCCAGATAGCAAAATTCTGTTTTTACTGTTATTTCTATTCCTTATGTTCTATTTTTATTCTTCTTCTTTATGTAAAGCACTTTGAATTACCATTGTGTATGAAATGTGCTATACAAATAAAATTGCCTTGCCTTGCCTTGCCTTATGTTGGTTACTGTTTTATACCTTTGTGTTTGTTAATATAATTTCAAAACTCTAAATAAAATGTATAAAAAAACAAGTTGATTTTAGAGTACTGTTACTTGTTTATAAATCACCTAATGGCCAAGGACCTAAATACACTGCAGATATGCTCATAGAATATACACCTTACAGATCTCTAAGATCATCAGGATCAAGTCACTTAGAAATACCAAGGGTTCACTCAAAGCAAGGAGAGTCTGCTTTTAGCTGTTACGCCAGCCGCAGCTGGAACCAGCTTCCTGAAGAGATCAGATGTGCTCCAACAGTAGTCACATTCAAATCCAGACTCAAAACACATCTGTTTAGCTATGCATTTACTGATTGAGCACTGTGCTATGTCAGAACAGATTGCAGAACTTTATTTTATATGTATAATCTTTTATTCTTCTAATTCTTTTTCTTGTTTTTATTTCATTTTTAATGCATATTATATATCAATCTTTTATGCATCATCTTTTTATTTCTGACTGTTTTAATGCAATTTAAATCTTGCTGTCTGGTTGAAAGAGCTGGGAGAATTAAGAAGTAAGCATCTGGTCAGAGTTAGTCCAGGAAGATTTGTCTGTAAGGGTACTGTTCATACGCACAGCTTTCTGACAAATATAAATATTTTTACATTTATCCCTCCGGCACGAGGAAGATCCATTTAGATCTGCTCTGATGAATAGATCCATTTAGATCCGCTCTGATGGATTGATCTGTTTAGATCCGCTCTGACGGACAACAAAGTTGACTACAGTTATCCCTCCAGCCTGAGGAAGATCCATTTAGATCCGCTCTGATGGATAGATCTGTTTAGATCCGCTCTGACGGAAAACAAAGTTGAGCTATCCCTGGTGGCTACAAAAATTCTGACTAAAAATTCCCTGACTCTTCCATCCAGATAGGGGTATTCTCTGTTTTTACTGTTATTTTTATTTCTTATGCATTCCATTTTTATTCTTATGTATTTGTTTTCTCTTTATGTAAAGCACTTTGAATTACCATTGTGTATGAAATGTGCTGTATAAATAAAATTGCCTTGCTTTGCCTTGCCTGTTTCTGCACATACTGTTCAATAAATTACCTGAAACTGAGTTACACCTCTTCTCATGTCTTGAGTCTGGTAAATCCTGACAGTATCTCAGGAGACACGAAGTGAGTGAATATTGGAATCAGAAATGGCTTGATGCCTTCCTACCTTGGAATGCATCTTCTGAAGGAATCATTTTCAAGATTTCATATGCAGCCACTGACTCTGCACCTGTCTTTTAGATTAGGCAGGTGAAAGGCTTTTTTCACATCCTCTTTGAACCTAAATGGAATTTCTCATAACAGCTGTTAGTCTGCAGAAAGAAAGAAACAGAAAGTCTGCTCTGTACTCATTCAACAGGTTTTACTCTCACTAGATAGTTGTATAGTTTTGTAGTTTGTCCAAAATCAAGATTAATGTAATGTAGGGCTGCTCGATTATGGCAAAAATCATAATCACGATTATTTTTGGTCAATATTAAAATCACAATTATTTAACACAATATGATTATGATTAAAGTCATATTTCACGGTATGAGTAATTTTAAATATCAGTGAAATTTCACAATTATCTATACTTCAGCAAAAACTAATACCAGGTTAAGTACACAGCAAAACAATAAGAACAAATAAAATAATTACAAACAAAATGGACAAATAAATAAAACAGAATGAAAATACAAATTAAATAAAAAGTGTTTTAAGTTTTTCAGGAAGACGTACTAATGGTGGTATTCAGATAAGTAATAGCCTACAACAAAAAATTTAATAATCAAATGTGAAATAACACTGCATAGTCTTACTGTACACATTAAATATAGATTAATCCTTATTAAAGCTACTTAAGTTATTCATTCAAGATAAGTGAGTGATTTTCCTTTGTCATTTGTTGTTTGATTATCATTAAAGGGGTCATGAACTGCGTTGTTTTATTGTTTTATGTTTCCTGGGGTGCACTTATAATGTTAGTATGCTTTTTACATCCAAAATTGTCAGAATTTATAAATAAAAGGTATTTTTTTCTACCCTGATTTTAGCCCTCTGGTTTGAACGCTCTGTTTTAAGGGGCGTGTCTGCTGTGAGACTTCAGTGTAAACGCCCACTACTATGATTGGCTAACGTCTTTCCATTTGAAATAGCCAAGTATTACTCTTTTAGCGCTTTTTTATTATTACAGCAAGGTTAAAGGATTAGTCCACTTTTAAATACATTTTTCCTGATAAATTTACTCACCCCCATGTCAGCCAAGATGTTCATGTCTTTCTTTCGTCAGTCGAAAAGAAGTGAAGGTTTTTGAGGAAAACATTCCAGGATTATTCTCCTTATAGTGAATTTCAATGGCTACCAACAGGTTGAAGGTCAAAATTACAGTTTCAGTGCAGCTTCAAGGGCTTTAAACGATACCAGATGAGTAATAAGGGTCTTATCTAGCGAAACGATCGGTCATTTTCGAAAAAAATACAACCATTTATGCTTTATAAACAAAATATCGCCTTGAACGTACTTTCTGCTTCCGCATTCTTCATAACAATTACGCTGAATGTCCTACGCCTTCCCTATTCTACTTACAGAAAAAAACAAAACTGGCGCCGCGTTCGTTCCGTAAGCAGAGGGGTTAGAGACGGGCGCCACCCTTTCTCTGCCCTTACCTGCCAGGTTCAGTGCCGTTTCCCAGGTGGAAGCACATGCTGCGGTTTCTTCCCCCCGGGTTGAGGCACCGGTACTTCACATGTCCAGCTCTGAGGAGGTGGATATTGTGATATCGATCTGAGGTAGGGTGACCACCCGTCCCGCTTTGCGTTGTACCGCACAGCATTTTAACTCCTTGTCCCGCACGTCGCATATTGAGAAAATGTCCCACATTTTCATCAGTCTGTTCCGACCATAGGGTTCCGACGAGCATACAGCAGCCTACTGGAGCAATTCTGTAGTGATCATGTTCTCCAACAGAGGGGGCTGTGCAGCTACACTTGGTCGCGCTTCATGAGGAACGTAATCTGGATCTGGAGCAGAGCAAAGCAAAGCGCCATTATCGTCAAATATCAAAATGAACATCGTTATCAGTTTCAAGGTTAGTAACATACTAACTTTTCAAACTGTTTGTATGTTTTATAACAGGGCCTCAACAGGGTGCGAGATTGTTTTGCACAATTTTAAACGTCCACAAAAGTTCCGCAGTCATAACGCAGCAATTTCCACACACATGTCTCAACTACGTGGTGAAGGTACACTCAGATATGAATAAATAAAACATAAAATAAAATAATACACATACTTTGTGCTTAAAATAATTCTAAAATGCAAAATAATAGTTAAAATTAGTTAAAAGTTAAAACAGTTGTAGCCTAATTTCTGTACAGTAGCTAAAAACAGCATGTGAAAATTAAAATATTAAATTAAATAATGTTAAAACATATTTGTTAAATATTTATCTTCTTATAGGCCTGATTGAAATGTAATATGTTTTTGTAAAGTCACATGAATGTTAGGCTATAACAGCATTGTTTAGAACTGCTTTTACAGTGGTTACTATTAATCGTGTGAAAGTTTTTTTGGTTGTATTTAAACCAGAGCAAAAATCCTAATAATAAAACTAAATCATAATTATTCATGTAATAATAGCCTCTAAGGAACCCACAACAATTAAAAACAAAACATAAAAAAATGTATTGTCCCTGTTTTTTAAAAAGATAATAACAAATGAGATTGTTTTGTTTACCTAAAATAGGAAATGTCCCCAGTTTTCATTTCAGAAATCTGGTCACCTAATTCAAAAATAGTAATCTGCATGATGCCTGCTGTCTTTAGGGTCAGTGATGTTGAATTTAAATGACATGTAAAATAAAGACATGTTATGTTACATTGTGATGTAATGGTGTTTTCTGGAAGGGACTAAAGAACAAAATATTTTTATCAGCTGAAAGGCAGAATACAAATGTTGTTAAGTTAGGTAGACATTATATAACAGCTTCAGGTTATGTTTTAGTGTTGGAAACATGTCCCACATTGTCCCACACAAACTTAATAATCGTCCCACATTTGGTTTGTTTGATGGTGGTCACCCTAATCTGAGGACTCGCCACCTCACACACATATCGTGTTTCAAAATCACACGTTTATTATTCTAACATCAAAAACAAATCAGTTGTGTTTGAAAGCCATGATTATTTTGTTTATTTGAAATATTCAGACCGTGATATACTTGTCGGATTATTTGCTCGATTCAATTTTGAGAAATTAAATCAAATATCTTTCTGATTTTGTAAACTTACAAACATTGAAGATATAGTGAACAGCAGTTTGAATCGTGTTCCTCCCTGTGCTACACTACAAAGCGAGTGGGGATACACATAATTTATGTGTTGTTTGCTGGGAGTGAAGCATGCACGTCAGCTCACAGCTGACGGCGTTCATTCATAAAAATGTCCTGAAGTGTAAAGAGAAGTATGCACTAGCGGGAGTTTTTAGCTCCACTCCTGTTGGCTTTATTCTCGAGGGAATAAAAGTCTAACGCAAGGCTCGGATCTCGAGTTTGCCGAGGCAGCGCGTGGATTAAGTCTGCTACAAAGAATATATTTCTCGCCCGCCCCAGTTTAACGGGGTCTTCCCATAGTGGTGGACCCCTTGCAGTCTCTGGTATTGGAACAGGAAGTTCTGATGCTCTTGCAAAAAGGAGCTATAGAAAGGGTTTCTCCTCCCAGCAAGCTGTCAGGGTTTTACAGCCTGTACTTTGTTCCAAAGAGTGTTGGAGTGTACTTTCATGTATCCATCCATCCTCAGCACAGGAGGTTCCTCAGATTTGCATTCGGGGGCAAAGCTTATCAATACAGGGTTCTTCCTTTCTGCCTAGCTCTTTCACCCCGCACCTTCACAAAATGCGTGGATGCAGCTCTGGCTCCTCTGAGACTCCAGGGCATTCGAGTGTTGAATTATATCAACGATTGGTTGATTTTAGCTCAATTTGAACATCGAGATGTTGTTCTGTCTCACATGAGAAGGTTAGGGCTGAGACTTAATGCCAAGAAGAGTGTGCTTCTTCCAGCTCAAACCACCAACTATCTAGGGGTAGTCTGGGATTCCATCACGATGCAGGCACGTCTGTCTCCTGCTCTGGTGAATTCCATTCTCTCGGCCGTGAATGGGGTGAAATTAGGCCTGTCACGCACTGTAAAACAGTTTCAGAGACTGTTGGGTCTGATGGCAGCTGCGTCCAACGTGATACCTTTTGGCCTGCTGCACATGAGACCCTTACAGTGGTGGCTCAGGACCAAGGGGTTTTCTCAGAGGGGAAATCCTTTTCGCATGATCAAGGTCACGCGGCAATGCCTTTGTGCCTTAGTCATGTGGAAGAAGCCTTGGTTCCTGTCCCAAGGACCTGTGTTGGGGGCTCCTTGTCGTCGCGTAATGCTAACGACGGATGCTTCCCTCACAGGCTGGGGGGCGATCATGAGTGGTCGCTCGACTCAGGGTCTTTTGGAGTACCATCTACTTTCCTGGCACATAAATCGGCTGGAAATGATGGCGGTATTTCGAGCACTCAAATACTTCCTCCCAGACCTGAGGGGCCACCATGTGTTGGTTTCGCACAGACAACATGTCGGTGGTCTCTTATATCAACCATCAGGGGGGTCTGAGGTCTCGCCAGTTGTGCAGATTAGCCCATCGGATCCTCCTGTGGGCCCAGGGGAAGCTCCTCTCCCTGAGAGCAGCTCTTATCCCGGGGCATCAAAATGTGGGGGCAGGGGCCGAGGCCCGGGGAATGGAGTCTCCACCCCGAGGTGGTGGAGCTCATTTGAAAAAACTTTGGTCGTGCACATGTTGACCTATTTGCTTCGAAAGAACATCTCTTTGCCCACTGTGGTGCTCTCAGACTCATCCAGCCCCTCTGGGTTTGGATGCCATGGTGCAGACGTGGCCGAGGTTACGTCTGAACACATTTTCCCCAATCGCTCTGTTCCCAGGAGTTCTGGAGAGGGTACGCCGGGACAGGGTCCATCTCATACTGATAGCCCTGTTCCGGCCTACCCGAGTTTGATTTGCAGACCTAGTGTCTCTTCTAGACGGCTCCCCCATGGAGATCCCCATCAGACAGGACCGTCTCAAGCGGGCGGCATGATAATTCACCCCCGCCTGGAGTTGTGGAAACTCTGGGCCTGGCCTCTGAGGGGGCTAGGCTCATAGAATCCGGTCCCCCAACTGAGGTTGTCCACTCCAGAGCTCCTTCCACGAGAAAGCTATACGCATATGAATGGAAGTTGTTTTGTACTTGCTGTAGACAACGTCAGCTGGACCCGTTCCACACCTCTATCAGTCTTTTCCTGCAATTTCTCCAAGTATAAATCTTGGATGGTTTATCTCCTTCTACCTTGAAGTTTTATATAGCGGCTATTTCCGCTTATCATGCTCCGGTGTTTATACGCTTTCTCTGTGGTACCCAGAGGCTGAGGCTTTCTGTGCGTACAAAACTCCGGCCTGAGTCTTGGCTATTGTGTTGGTAGGGTTAGCTGAGGCTCCCTTTGAACCATTAGAGGAGGTGTCTGGGAGATTCCTTTCTCTTAAAACTGTCTTCCTGTTAGCAATTTCATCTCTCAAAAGATTTGGAGATCTTCAAGCACTTTCGGTTGCTCCCTCATGATTGGAATTTGCGCCTGGTATGTTCAGGGCTTTCCTTCATCCTAGACCTGATTATATACCCAAGGTCCCCACCAACGTCCCAGGACCAATTGTACTGCAGGCCTTTTGTCCTCCTCCTTTTACTAATCCGGATCAGGAAGAATGAGCAAGTGGGTGGTCGAGGCCATCTCTCTTGCTTATGAGTCATCCGGGCAGCCTTCACCTTTGGCTGTACGGGCACACTCTACTAGGGATATGGCTGCCTCAAAGGCTTTGATCTCGGGGGTCCCCCTCAATGAGACATGTGATGCGGCTGGGTGGTCCTCTCAGCATACCTTCATTAGGTTTTATAACCTTGATTTGGGCTCCACTCCGGGGTCCTCGGTAGGGTTGGGTATCGTTTGAATTTGAACGATTCCGATTCCGATTCCGATTCCTTGTTTCGATTCCGGTTCCTAACGATTCTCGATTCCGATTCTTTTAAGAGGCAGGGTCAAAAAAAGTTTAGGTTTTAAATGAGCTAGCTAACCAACGGTCTTTCTGAAGGAAATAGTCTGACCTTCTCCATCAATTTTAATTCTATGAACTTTTTACTTTTTATGAACTTTACTATGAATTTCTCACAGGGCTGTTTTCAACTACAATATAAATATCAAATCTATGAACTTGAATATAAATATTATAAATTATGAATATATTTTCANCACATGTTCTTTAAATGTTTTAACAAGCCACAGGATATTTCAATTCTAGAACAATTTCTTTCCAGGTGCCCTGCCTCAGTCACTTACCTGGTAGCGCTTGGATAGGTTTGCCCAAACTTGTTTTTTAAGGTTTGACACAAAGACTGTGTCTCCCTCATTTACAGCCAGGTGTGCCTCAAGCTTTTTGAGGATAGGCAGAATCTGTCCGCATGTGGGACTCTTTTCGGAGGACACGCAGAGTGTTGAGGTGTAGAGCACCTTCATCAGGTTGATGAAGTCTTCAGCTTTCCTAAAATCCTCCTCAGTTAGCCGAGCAAGTCTGTATGTAAAATAATTAAGAACACATAGATTGGAGTTAGAAATATTCTCTTTTTTTCTTAACAAAACACCTAACATATGCACTCCCTACATAAGCAGATTTAGCACATTCACTCTAATACTGTTCTTTGAATTCGTATTTTGTGTGTACTGGTATTTCTTGTCTAAACTTGTCTATCTATCTCTACCTGTCCCTATCCATATTTTTTCTCAGCCGTTGATCCAAGCTGGCTGCTTGAATTGCAGGGTACTGCTCTGTGAATCTCTCCAGCATTAGGTACAGAGAGTTCCACCGTGTTCTCACATCGAGTATGAGTGAGTGTCGGGGCAGCTCTGACAAAAACAATAACATCAATTTTAAGTCATATAACAGATGCTTTTCATCCTAGGAGACAAACAATACTTTTGTAAAATTGGATTCAAATATTGTAGTACTACTCTGCAGAGCTCATAAATAATAATAAGATAGATCAGACATATAAAGTCATTACGTGTCAATGCACAACAGTTAAATAAAGTGAACTTTGTGTGTCTTACGTAGAAGTTGTTGCTTCTCTCCGAGAACCACCTTGGCCATTGAGCACCTCTTCATCCACACAACAATGGTTCGGACCTTGGCCACCCACTGACTCACTGAATTTAGGGAGTATAGACTTTGTGCTGCTAAATTAAGTGTGTGGGCAAAACAGCACAGTTTCACAAATCGCAGGCGCTTAATAGCCACATCCATGTTGGCAGCATTATCTACAGTTACTGCTACAATTTTATCAGATATGCCAAACTCTGACAGAACATCACTAATTTCCTCTGCAACAACACAACCGGTCTGTGCTTTGTAAACAGCCTTTGTTTTTAGCACTTTTTGCTGCATTTTGCCCTCTTCTATGTAGTGTGCTGTGATGGTGAGGTAGTGGTCCTGTGTGATGCTACTCCAGCCATCACATGTGAGTGCAACAGCGCTGACTTCACTGAGCTCTGTAATAATATTAGACTTCTCAGCCTTGTACCATGATGGGATTAATGTGTTTGACAAGTAATCCCTGGACGGTGGTGTATATTTGGGGTTTAGAGTTTTCACCATGTCCCTGCAAACATAAACAAACATGTAATAATGTTGCTGTTACTGTGTAGGGGAGCGTTTCCCAAAACCATAGTTGCCAACTAAGTTAGCAATTTTGTTGGTTGCAATACAATTTCCCATTGCCAACCAACTAAGTTGCTAACAGGTTAGCAACTATGGTTTTGGGAAACGCACCTTAGATCAGTATCAATTAGCTTAGCTCTATCGTTATTGCTTAACTAACCTAAATGTTGGTGATTCCACCTCTGAAAAGGGATGCAGCCTTTTCACAATGTGTGCAGTGACCTTTCTGTGGCACTCTTCCTTTTGTTGCGCCGACATCTTCCCCCTTGCCGCTATGGTAAACGGAGTAACGATAGGCTCAGCAGCACATCGCAGAGTCGTGGAGTCATCATCACCAGCCTGGCTAACGTTCGCAATCTCAGGTCGTAAATTGTCTATGAAAATATATGTGTGCTAATTTGTTAGCTGCCTCAATGTTGGCACAAGACATATTTATTGTATATGTATTGTTTTACTTACCGGATTCGGACTTCAGTGCAGTCACTGCGGTGCCAGGCTGGGGGTCGGAGCCAGAGGAAGAGGCAGCGGAGGACGGTCGGCGCAGCGCGTCAAAGACGGGACACACATTTATTTCTACTCCATGAAGTCGGAGGTGCTTCATCATGTTCGACGTGCACCCTCCTATGCTCGAAATAATCTTGCCGCAAATGTTGCATTTTGCCGATATTTCGTTGTGTTTACAAAAGTGAAGCCACACTTTGGACCGCCGACGCACGCTATCCATGTTCGACCTTTACTGTCTATGTGTTCGACTCGCTCTGTTATGCCAACACTTCCGGTGGACGCTTCTTCGTTGGTGTTCAGCGGTTTCTTCTTCCAGTCGGCGGACTGTGAATCGAAACTAGGAATCGAAACTAGGAATCGAAATTTAAACTTTTGAACGATTCCGGGAAAATCGAAAAGCTAGTCCCGGTTCCAATCGATACTCGATTCTCGATACCCAAGCCTAGTCCTCGGTGCTCTCGTCTTGAAGATAACAGACAGGCACTTGGTACTATGGCATAATTGGGATAGGGTTCCCAAAGCGTTTGACGCAGCGTCGATGTTCCCATGAAAGGGAACGTCTTGGGTTACGTCTGTATCCCTGGTTCCCTGAATAGGGAACGAGACGCTGCGTCACTTAGCCATACTCCCTGCACGCATGTGAGCGTCTTGCTTCAGCCAAATCAGAAGCTGGCGTTCTTTGTTCTCAGGAGTGCTTGATAGTTTCCTGGTCCGTGACGTCACCCGCTCTGACGTCCCGTCACCCTACTGGTTCGATTTCACAAGTGCTTCAAGACGTAATCACGCAGAGGTGATCCCAAAGCGTTCGACGCAGCATCTCGTTCCCTATTCAGCGAAACCAGGGTTACAGACGTAACCCGAGACGTTTTGGCCGTGTCAGTCACTGATAAACTCACGCTGTTTGATGGAGCAGCGCGCGCTGAAGCTGTCAAACGATTGCAAAGGGAGCTTTCTTTGATCGCTTTCTTTATATAATTTAATCACCGTTAAATAACAGATTATTTTCATCATACTAAGAGAAACAACGCAAGTTGACGTTAAGTCACGGGTTTGATTTACTGACACACAGACAAAGAACATCTGACTGTACATGAAACAATACATATCAGATCAGGCGTTAAAATTAACACAGTTACTTACATGTTGCATTACTGTCGAATCCAGGCACTGCACAAAATTTTGTAATCCTCAACGGCATGTTTATTGCTTGGTAGCTCGATCTTGTTTAGCACCACGTAGGCCTATGTTACTTAGGCTACCTATTGCATGCGTGAATCGGTGGGCGGGGCTAAACGGTCTGGCAGTGATGAAGTAGGCGTTGATCTTCTTCTGCGGAGGAGGTGCTTGCTGCCCTTTGATGTCATAGATCCCCACTTTTTGTCGTTTGCTGGGTCTGGTGTCAATAAAAGCTTTTATTGGACTAACAAGGAAGTTTTCAGTTCTAAAACTTACAGGGTATTCTCAACAACCTTTCCCTAGCTAGCTGACTACTTGTTTAATAGGTTGTCTTAATGACACCCAGATCAGTACAATTATCCCTCTTCTTTGCTCATAAATACTTTCCATATACACAGTTACACAACATTGAACCAGATTAAATGATGAGATTTAGGTGTAAAAATAAAAATAAATTTTGATAGGTTGGAGGGCATACCATGGCCTAAAGCAGCCCAAAAAGACCATGATTGTGGCTGGAATGGAAATAGGATATTCCAGCATTTAAACTCATGGTGCCATTTAAGAAAGTGCTAATAGATAATAATTAAAAACATATGATCATCAGATATGAATCTTGAGATATGGAAAAGCATATTGAGGAGGCTGAAATTACAACTTGGCTAACTGAAAGGTCAGGCTATGGGGAAGTATCTGTGAGTATTTATATTAGGTAAGCTTGCCAGCAGGATCAGAAGGAGGTAGCTGCAGAAAACAGCAGTTTAAATCAGTCCATCAAATGAAAACAAGCTTAAGTAATTGGAAAATCTGGTAACACTTTATTTTACAGTTTTATTGTTACACTCATAGTAATAACTATGAATTATGTATAATTACACGCAGCTAACCCTAAACTAAACCCTAGTCCTAATCCAAAGTACATGTAGTTAATTAATATTTCTCTGTCTCTGTTAGTTGATACCGTCTAACCCTTAGGACTTTTAAATGTAAAAGAATAAACATCTTTCAAGTGACTGTGGTGCAGGTATGACATCAGAACCTGGAATTCAACGCTGGTTCCTTTGAGATTTTCCTATGGGGTTTTATAATGGGGTTTTTCAATTTATGTGTAAAATAAAGCCTGTGGTAAACATAACTTGACTATACTTTGATGTTTTGTTAGACAACGTAAATTACACACACCTATAGCTAAAAAACACGAATTTTAAAGCAGTTATGTTCATTTTTGAAAACATTTTTTATAAGTGTAGTAAGGTTAGTTGATATGGGAAAGAGGCGGGAACCGGCAAACGTTCACAAACTTTAATATATAAAATAAACAAATACAAAATGAAAGTAAATGCTGGCAGACCCTCACGGACATCTGCCGGCCACACAAACATAATAAAACATAACATAAAATCCAGGCCTGGTCCTCTCTCGTCCTTTACTGTCATCGCTCCTCCTTTATGCTTCCGGAGCTCCTCCGAGAGAGATACGAGACCGGTGCAACACGCAGCTGCGGCCTCGCACCGTTCCCTCACGACTCTTGCCCCGCCCTGCTCGTCACATGCCCCCATCACCCCTCGCAGGCCAGGGGGTACCCACAAGACTGTGCTCTACTCCCCCCGGGGGCCAGTCTTGGCGGCCGCAGCACCTGGGGGTAAGGACAGATGGGACGAGAGAGGGAAGAGAGAAAAAAAAAATCTTGGTTCGGTTCCCGGACACACTGCCGCGCGGTCCTCAGCTAGCCAAGAGGCTCTTCCTCGTGGTGCCATGCGATGGTACTGGACGCTCGGTGGACGGCTCAATCCTCCTCCGCCCCCTGGCGGCCGGCGATGGCTCCTCTGGCTGAGGTCAGCCGGCAGCGAGTCCCCCATTCCCTGCTCCTCCCCTTCATGGCGGACGGCAGCAGGCTCCGGCCCATGGCGAACGGCGGCGACTCCTCCGCTCCCTCTCGGACGGCAGCCACCCCACCTCGACCAAGGACCATGGCAGCGAGTTCTCTGTCCCACCTGTTGATCAATCGCTCCAGCACCACCGCCTCGGGCAGCCACTTGCGGTCTTCACACTCCCGCGCTGCCCGACCTCCTCAGCACCTCAATCCCCCTCAGCAGCGAGGGCTTTCCGACAGCCTGTCTCTCCTTCCTCCCGGGCTTCGGCACCAATATAGTAAGGTTAGTTGATACAGGAAGAAGGAGGCGGGAACCGGCGAACGTTCACAAACTTTAATATATAAAATAAACATTATATAACATCCAGGCCTGGTCCTCTCTCGTCCATTACTGTCGTCACTCCTCCTTTTATGCTTCCGGAGCTGAGTCTGTGCAGTTAACGTTGTAGAACAAAACATCTAAGTATCGTCAAATTATGTTTACCACAGGCTTTGATTTACTCATAAATTGAAAAACCCCATTATAAAACCCCATAGGAAAATCTCGAAGGAACCAGCAGCGAATTAGTCTTCAGGGTTCTGACGTCATACCTGCACCACTCTATTGAGCAGGCCTGAGGAGACTACCTACTACTGTTCTATTAATTCTACTGTATCATATTTGCAACACAAACTTCTAAGGCCTTTAAATTTTCGACATGATCAAAACTTTGCTGAAAAACCTTTGTACACAATCTACTACATGCCTTCTGTTGTCTGATAGATAGTTCATATTGGGCCCGTTACTCCGCTTGTGTACTTGTGCTCATTAAAATGCTCTGATACCAACAACTGACATGCACTGTACTCTACATGCTGCGTGGTATTGATTTTTAGTATCAGAGCATTTTATTCTGGGCAGTTGGTAGGGTGTTGCTATGTGGTTGCTAGGGTTTTCTGGGTGATTGTTAGGGTGTTGCAATGTGGTTGCTAGGATACTCAGGGTGGATGCTAGGTGTTGCTAGACAGTTGCTAGGGTGTTCTAGGTCATTGCTAGGGTGTTGCTATATGGTTGTAAGGGTACTCAGGGTGGTTGCTAAGGTGTTCCTGTGCGTTTGTTAGGGTGTTCATTGTGGTTTCAAGGGCATTGCTACATGGTTGCTAAGGTGATCAGTGTGGTTTCAAGGGCATTGCTACATGGTTGCTAGGTTGTTCTGGGTGGTTGCTAGGGTATTGCTATGCGGTTGCTAGGGTACTCTGGATGGTTCCAAGGGTGTTGCTATGTGGTTGCTAGGGTACTCTGGGTGGTTGCTATGGTTTTTCTATACGGTTGCTAGGAAACTCTGGGTAGTTTCAAGGGCGTTGCTACACGGTTGTGAAGGTGATCAGTGTGGTTTCAAGGGCATATGTACACAGCTGCTAGGGTGTTCCCTGTGGATGCAAGGGTTTTGCTATGCTGTTGCTCTGGTGTTCTGGGTGGTTGCTAGGGTGTTGCTATGCAGTTGTTAGCAACACCCTTGGAACCATCCAGAGTACCCTAACAACTGCATAGCAACACCCTTGGAACCATCCAGAGTACCCTATGTGGTTGTTAGAGTACTCTGGGTGGTTTCAAGGGCGTTGCTACACGGTGGCGAAGGTGATCAGTGTGGTTTCAAGGGCATATGTACACAGTTGCTAGGGTGTTCCCTGTGGATGCTAGGGTTTTGCTATGCTGTTGCTTTGGTGTTCTGGGTGGTTGCTAGGGTGTTGCTATGTGGTTGCTAGGGTAATCAGGATGGTTGTTAGGGTGTTGCTATGCATTTGCGAAGGTTGCTATGGGTGGTTTCAATGGCGTTGATACATGGTTGCTAGGGTGTTGCTACACAGTAGCTAGGGTACTCAGAGTGGTTGCTATGTGGTTGCTAAGGTGTTCTGGGTGGTTGCTAGGGTGTAGCTATGTGGTTTCAAGGGCGTTGCTATACTGTTGCTAGGGTGTTCTGGGTGGTTGCTAGGGTGTTGCTATGCGGTTGCTTGGGTACTCTGGGTGGTTGCTAGGGTGTTGCTATGCGGTTGCTAAGGTGTTCTGGGTGGTTGCTAGGGTGTTGCTATGTGGTTGCTAGGGTACTCAGTGTGGATGCTAGAGCGTTGCTATATGGTTTCAAGGGTGTTGCTACACAGGTGCTAGGGTGTTCTGGGTCATTGCTAGGGTGTTGCTATATGGTTGTTAGGGTACACAGGGTGGTTGCTAGGGTGTTGCTATGCTGTTGACCAGTAATTTCCTACTACTAAATTCAGAAAAAACAGAGATTCTAATTTTTGGACCGAAAACTTCTTCAGGCAATAACCTAGAATACTGTCTAACACTTGATGGCTGCTCTGTTAAGTCTTCGTCGTCAGTTAGGAACCTGGGTATGCTCTTTGATACCAATCTTTCATTTGAAGGCCATGTTACTAGCATCTGTAAAACCGCATTCTTCCATCTTAAAAATATATCTAAACTACGACATATGCTCTCAATGAAAAATGCAGAACAGCTAGTTCATGCGTTCATGACCTCAAGGCTAGATTACTGTAACGCTCTACTAGGTGGTTGTTCCTCCCGCTTGATAAATAAACTACAGCTTGTACAAAATGCAGCAGGTAGAGTTCTTACTAGAACTAGGAAGTATGACCATATTAGCCCAGTTCTGTCATCACTGCATTGGCTTCCTGTTAAACATCGTATAGATTTTAAAATCTTGCTAATTACTTACAAAGCACTAAATGGTTTAGCTCCCCAGTACCTAAGCGAGCTCTTAATGCATTATAGTCCTTCACGTTTATTGCGATCTCAGAATTCAGGCCAGCTGATAATACCTAGAATATCAAAATCAACCGCAGGCGGTAGATCCTTCTCCTATTTGTCACCTAAACTCTGGAACAATCTTCCTAGCATTGTTCGGAATGCAGACACACTCTGTCAGTTTAAATCTAGACTAAAAACGCATCTCTTTAACCTGGCATACACATAACACATTATCAATTTATATTTTCAAATCCGTTAAAGGATTATTAGGCTGCATAAAATAGGTCATTCGGAACCAGGAACACTTTCTATAACACCAGATGTACTCGTTACATCAGAAAAAGAATGGCATCTACGCTAATATTAGTCTTTCTGTTTATCCCGAGGTTTACCGTAGTCAACCGGATCCAGGCCGTATTCAGCTGAGACCAAGGACCGGAGCCATGACACGACCACAACGCAGCCCTGAAGTATCAGCAGAGATCGAGTCGACTAGATCATCCATTGTGAAGGCCTCATCGACACGACAGCCAGTAGCACAGTTCCTCAACAAACCGTCCATACCGACGTGATGAATACGATCCTCAACTGGATGGAACTGAAATAAACACTTTGATTGGTGCGATCCTATCAGACTTATGATAGCAACCTGATTCGTAACAAAGCACTGTTCGCCAGAGGAGAACTGGCCCCCCGACTAAGCCTGGTTTCTCCCAAGGTTTTTTTTTCTCCATTTTAACACCTATTTGCCACTTGTTTGCCACCTGTTTGCCACCTGATGTCACCTGATGGAGTTTGGGTTCCTTGCCGCTGTCGCCTTTGGCTTGCTTAGTTGGGGACACTTGACATTTGACTTGACATTTGATATTCAACAGTATTCTTGACATTTAATCAACAGTGCTTCTGATCTGCCTGCATTGACACTATTCTTTAAGAGCTGCTGTGCAGCCAAAATTATGTACCAGTTATCAATGTAAAGCTGCTTTGACACAATCTGCATTGTAAAAAGCGCTATATAAATAAAGGTGACTTGACTTGACTGTTGTTAGGGTGTTCATTGTGGTTTCAAGGGCATTGCTACATGGTTGCTAAGGTGATCAGTGTGGTTTCAAGGGCGTTGCTACATGGTTGCTAGGGTGTTCTGGGTGGTTGCTAGGGTGTTGCTATGTGGTTGCTAGGGTACTCTGGATGGTTCCAAGGGTGTTGCTATGTGGTTGCTAGGGTGTTGCTATGTGGTTGCTAGGGTACTCTGGATGGTTCCAAGGGTGTTGCTATGTGGTTGCTAGGGTACTCTGGGTGGTTGCTAGAGTTTTTCTATACGGTTGCTAGGAAACTCTGGGTAGTTTCAAGGGCGTTGCTACACGGTTGCGAAGGTGATCAGTGTGGTTTCAAGGGCATATGTACACAGCTGCTAGGGTGTTCCCTGTGGATGCTAGGGTTTTGCTATGCTGTTGCTCTGGTGTTCTGGGTGGTAGCTAGGGTGTTGCTCTGCAGTTGTTAGGGTACTCTGGATAGTTCCAAGGGTGTTGCTATGTGGTTGTCAGGGTACTCTGTGTGGTTGCTAGAGCATTGCTATATGGTTTCAAGGGTGTTGCTACACAGGTGCTAGGGGGTTCTGGGTCATTGCTAGGGTGTTGCTATATGGTTGTTAGGGTACACAGGGTGGTTGCTAGGGTGTTGCTATGCTGTTGTTAGGGTGTTCATTGTGTTTTCAAGGGCATTGCTTCATGGTTGCTAAGGTGTTCTGGGTGGTTAATAGGGTTTTGCTTTGTAGTTGCTTTGATCAGTGTGGTTTCAAGGGCATATGCACACAGTTGCTAGGGTGTTCTCTGCGGATGCTAGGGTTTTGCTATGCTGTTGCTTGGGTGTTCTGTGTGGTTGCTAGGGTATTGTTATGCGCTTGCTAGGTTTCTCTGGGTGGTTCCAGGGACATTTCTATGTGGTTGCAAGGGTGTTGCTATGTGGTTGCTAGGGTACTCAGAGTGGTTGCTAGGGTGTTGCTATGCGGTTTCTAGGGTACTCAGGGTGGTTGCTAGGGTGTTGCTATGCGGTTGCTAGGGTACTATAGGTGGTTGCTAGGTTGTTGCTACACAGTTGCTAGGGTTTTCTGGGTGGTTGCTAGGGTGTTGCTATGCGAATCTCAAACTAATTTTAGTCTCCATGTGGCTGAGGCTTAGACTGTGGCTGTTGAAGACCAAGACATGTAACCTTTGAACATTTGCAGAAATAGTAACAAAGGGATTTTTGCAGGATGAGAATGTACCATTCTTTAGCACCACTGGCTATCTTTTACAAAGAAAAACTGCCATTTAATATGTGTTTTCACTGTATTAGGGTGTTCTGGGTCATTGCTAGGGTGTTGCTATATGGTTGTAAGGGTACTCATTGTGGTTGCTAAGGTGTTCCTGTGCGTTTGTTAGGGTGTTCATTGTGGTTCCAAGGGCATTGCTACATGGTTGCTAAGGTGATCAGTGTGGTTTCAAGGGCATATGTACACAGCTGCTAGGGTGTTCCCTGTGGATGCTAGGGTTTTGCTATGCTGTTGCTCTGGTGTTCTGGGTGGTTGCTAGGGTGTTGCTATGCAGTTGTTAGGGTACTCTGGATGGTTCCAAGGGTGTTGCTATGTGGTTGTTAGGGTACTCTGTGTGGTTGCTAGGGTTTTGCTATACGGTTGTTAGGGTACTCTGGGTGGTTGCTAGGGTTTTGCTATACGGTTGCTAGGGTACTCTGGGTGGTTTCAAGGGCGTTGCTACACGGTTGCGAAGGTGATCAGTGTGGTTTCAAGGGCATATGTACACAGTTCCTAGGGTGTTCCCTGTGGATGCTAGGGTTTTGCTATGCTGTTGCTTGGGTGTTCTGGGTGGTTGGGTGTTGCTATGTGGTTGCTAGGGTAATCAGGGTGGTTGTTAGGGTGTTGCTATGCAGTTGCTAAGGTTGCTAAGGGTGGTTTCAATGGCATTGCTATACTGTTGCTAGGGTGTTCTGGGTGGTTGCAAGGGTGTTGCTATGCGGTTGCTTGGGTACTCTGGGTGGTTGTTAGGGTGTTGCTATGCGGTTGCTAGGGTGTTGATATGTGGTTGCTAGGGTAATCAGGATGGTTGTTAGGGTGTTGCTATGCAGTTGCTAAGGTTGCTAAGGGTGGTTTCAATGGCGTTGCTATACTGTTGCTAGGGTGTTCTGGGTCATTGCTAGGGTGTTGCTATATGGTTGTTAGGGTACACAGGGTGGTTTCTAGGGTGTTGCTATGCTGTTGTTAGGGTGTTCATTGTGTTTTCAAGGGCATTGCTACATAGTTGCTAAGGTGTTCTGGGTGGTTACTAGGGTTTTGCTTTGTAGTTGCTTTGATCAGTGTGGTTTCAAGGGCATATGTACACAGTTGTTAGGGTGTTCTCTGCGGATGCTAGGGTTTTGCTATGCTGTTGCTTGGGTGTTCTGGGTGGTTGCTAGGGTATTGCTATGCACTTGCTAGTTTTCTCTGGGTGGTTCCAGGGACATTTGTATGTGGTTGCAAGGGTGTTGCTAGGGTACTCAGGGTGGTTGCAAGGGTGTTGCTATGTGGTTGCTAGGGTACTCAGGGTGGTTGCTAGGGTGTTGTTATGCGTTTGCTAGGGTACTCTGGGTGGTTGCTAGGTTGTTGCTACACAGTTGCTAGGGTTTTCTGGGTGGTTGCTAGGGTGTTGCTATGCGAATCTCAAACTCATTTTAGTCTCCATGTGGCTGAGGCTTAGACTGTGGCTGTTGAAGACCAAGACATGTAACCTTTGAACATTTGCAGAAATAGTAACAAAGGGATTTTTGCAGGATGGGAATGTGCCATTTTTTTAGCACCACTGGCTTTCTTTTACAAAGAAAAACTGCCATTTAATATGTGTTTTCACTGTATTAGACATATTTTCCAGTATTTTTCAATATTCTTGTACATTCTTAAACTATATATATATTGACACAATACCCTGCTACAAGAATTGTCATGGGTGAAAAGGTGAAATGTTTTCTGATTCAAAAAAAAGAAAGGAAGAAACAAATGCTGTTCAAGAATACTTTTTCGTTTTGAATATTTTTTGAATATTTATCATCATTGTTTTTAATCAATAGTGAGAAAATCACACTACAGCTCTTGCTTTACCTCCGTGGAACTAACTTTATTGTGGTGTGGTTGTATTTAGCACTTTAAAAAAAACAAAAAAAAAACAAGATGTGCCTGACTGGCAAGGAAATGCTAAGGGTCATTCATGTACCAACTCTCATGAGTTCCGAATGTACCCTCTTCCCAAAAAAGGATTTATTAACTTCAGTGTGTCATATGTTATTAATAGACTAAAAATAAATAATAACACATGAACTTTGAGATAGAAGCTGTGACCTTAGCTGTGCAGTAGTCAGATAAATATTTAAGCAATGAAGCAATAAAGGTTTGACTTATGACTGATTCCATCAGATAGGATGTCTGTGAGTCTGTCCATAAATTTCTAAAAAAATGGGTCAAGAAAGCTCGTCATAAATCAGAATATATGCCCATATATAGATTCTGCTTGGTGTGCATGAACAACTTCTATAAAAGCCAAGAGGATAGACCAGAAGAGATGCAGAGAAGACCTCAGAAGTTCCATCCAGTGGTGAGAGCCTGTGCTGACTGTGACTGAAAGGCATTTTATCATCATCACTTATGCATTTGCACTTAAAGTAATTGTATTTTTATTTACATTAATACATTTTAATGAATTTCTTTATTTATTTTCAATTCAAGGGTAGTGAAAATTTCATCTGGTCTCAAGGACAAAAGGCAAGTGAGTTTGATTCAATGTGTGGATTAGGGTAGAGGAAAACAGTTGTTATAGTCTGTATCATAGATGAAAACTGGTAAAGCATTCTGCTTTAAAAAACTTGTGTAATTTATTTACAAAGAAATATGTTTAAATGTATTAGTAAGATTAATTTAAGGACTGAGTCCCATTAATCCTTTATTTATTGTATTTTTAGGGGCCAAGCATAGACACCTATTGTATTTTATCGCGTTATTATATTCTGTTTTTCTTCTTCCACTTTTGAGTCTATAAGAGCCCATAGAACCGCTTGTGGGAAAGTTATACAAATTTGGCACAAACATAGAGGACAGTCTGAACATGAAACAATGCAAATGTGGAGACTTGCAATCATGCTAATAACTTTAAAACTGTAAGAAACAACAAAACTCATGCTGAATCGATTGCTCCCTATGACCTAAATTTCTGTCATGATATGCTGTATACATGTATGTCAACTATTAATGTGCATATAAATAAGTGGCCATAACTCTTAAATTGAATGAAATATTTTCACCAAATTTGACACATTTCTTTTGAAACAGAATAAGAAGCAGGAAAGGGCCAATTGATGATGGTATAATAGAGCAAAACATGAAATTGGCTCTAACTACAGAACTGTTGGTCTGATTAAATTCAAAATTGTTATGCAGTGTTGCTATCATAATCCATGATGGCATTTGCATAAATATAGAAAGGTCTAAATTTCATCATAAAATATTAAATTATTATGATAAAAAAATCTTTGACAGTAATTTCTTAATTTTTGTCAGTAAATCTTATGCATCCACTGAGAAAAAAAACTTTAGTACACTTATCTACAGTGGAGAAAAACTCCTCTCTTTAGAGAGAGGTATTATTTTTCCTCTTTTTACCCAAAATAGGGTATTGTGAGCATTAGTGAGTGCACACATGTAATTTAATGTCTGTTTTATTCATACTCGTAGCCGGAGGATGCTCGAGCAGAAAGTCCACTAGTGAGACTCATGATCGACAGTGAGAATCTCTGTATTGAACTGAAACTTCATATATACCACAATTCATATTGTACTGTGTGCTGTCCCCTGACAACAGCATATCAATTTCATCACCAGAAAGACATATTCAATCGACATTTTTGCCTTTAATGGGCCCCTTACCTGCTTCTTGCTTGCTATCTAAATGTTTATCTAGTATTGTTTTATGTGTCTGTATTCATGTGTAAGCCTAAACTTAGGAATATGTCTCTTTCCTAACACAATTCATGTGTTTCATTTCATGAGTCTTGCCTTTATTGTTACATGGAATATTTATGAAATTTTTAAAGAATAATTTTATCTTTTCTCTCTTTAGTAAGCCACCACCATGAGTACGGACGCGGACATGGCCGCGTATGGCAAGGCTGCTATTTACCTTCGTAAGCCTGAGAGGGAGAGAATCGAGGCTCAGAGCAAACCATTTGATGCCAAGTCTGCCTGCTATGTGGCTGATGTCAAAGAGTTGTACCTCAAGGGAACAATCAAGAGCAAAGATGGTGGCAAAGTCACAGTTGTTTTGCTTGACACTGTGGCAAAACGGTATTGGTTTGCCAATTATTTAAATATTTAATTGTGCTGTTGACCAATGAGGAGAAGTGAATTATATGTGACAAACTATTTAAGGAGGGGTATTTTCACGTGAATGGAACGGAGGAAGTGAGTGCAAACCTGTACGAACGTGAACGGAAGTGACTGGTGACGTGTGCGCTGTGCGAGGTCAAGATATGGAAAGGTGCGCTGGCTGAATGCTAAAAGAAGGTGCTCCGGTCCAAGAAATGAGTCTGCATGGGGGAAAGTGAGGTGAAAAGTGAGCAGTGTCCAGACTGAGTGGCTTATATTTCCCTGGGGTTGATTGTCGTAATGGAGTGAGCGAGAGTGCAGCTGGGACGCAAAGACGCCATCTCAACTCTCTACTACGACTGCTGGCAACGGCGCATGCCTTGGATTATGCCTCTACGAATGTTCTTCTGGTCCATGCTGCAGACGTAGTGCTAACGGCTCTGGTGCTAACTACTTACTTGCTACTGCATCTGATGCAAGACCAGCGGCTCCGGGAGTCCGGGTACAAACTTGACGCACATACATTACACGCACACACCAACGCACTTCAAAACAGTCACGCCCTCCCACACATACATGCAAGTTTTTTTTCTTTGTTTGTTTGTTTGGAGTTTGTTTTGCTTTAATGTGAAACGGTCTGAATGCCTAACTGATGTGGAAATGTTATATTGTGAACGGGTTTATTGTGACAAAGTTATTCTATTCATGCATGCTTTGAACGTTGGTTTGGATGAAATGTTGGGACTGAGACTAAGCATATACTAATGCATGGGAACTCGCCAATGGACAAATACTGTTCCCACATCCCCAGTCAAGTGGTTGTGCACTTTTTAGAGTTGTGTCTTTGCTGTCATTTTTTTTTATTTTTTGTGTCCTGTTCTTTGTGGAGGTGTTTATGTGAAATGCACAATGTCACTCTGTCATAACTGTGATTAATTTAAGCTAAGGGTATGTTTGCTATGGCTGGGTATATGATTACATGATTCTTAGGGGGTTTTCTAAAAATAAATTTGCAAATGAATTGATGTTTCAGTGAGTTTAATTTGATTCTGCCTTTTCAAGTTCCCATCATATGTAACGGTGGTTTTTAAATGAGCTATCCGGAGTTAATTTATTGACAGGATTAAAGGCCTGTCTGGTGCTTGAACAAATTAGTAAATATATAAAATTATTACATTTTAAAAGTTGAGGGGCTACCATCGCTACAGAAATGGCGTCCAAACAGGGACAGAACTATTTAAAAGTGGTGATTTGAAATTTAAACTGAACCAACAGTTTTTTTTTTTTTTTATGAAGTGTAACAATTTGATTAGGGGTCATTAACAAAGTGACTACTGGTTACCTCTCTGAGGTCCGAAAACGTTTTGCAGGTTTTTTTCACATCGCAGCAAAACAGACTTAAAATACTCCGTCATTTCTTGTCATAGAGACATAAGTAATATATCAATTGAAACTATAGAATGTCGTCTTTTATTTGTGTACACTCAGAGTAAAAACACAATGTTGTGCTTTTTGTAAAATAAAGAAAACTAACATGATGCATGATCTCTCGTCTCCCTCTGAACGAACTCCAATCTGATAGTTCTCAGAAAATGAACTGTAACTTATGAATACTAATGACAAAAAAAATGACTTATGTCTAAAGAAACATTGAAATGTCAGGTTTTAAATCATGTAAGTCAAATCGAAAACATTCTGTTTATGTAATCTGTATGAAAAGAGAGCCATGTCAGAAGTCCGTGATTCAGCTCATTATCCGCTAATGCGGCCACGCCCACGGAGCCAGCGCTATTCAGAGGCAATACTTGTACGCATTGTCTCAATCGTGTATTTATTGTCTTGAAAAGTGTTTATTTGGATGTTAAAGCCATGGTTAGCGATCTCTAGAAGACATGCCGTTAGTTCCTGGTTCCTTTTCTTCTTTATATGAATTTGTGGCCTAAAGGTGTACAGAGCGCCCTCCGGCTGCAAGTATGAATTGAAAACACCAGCGCTCATAGTAATGACAATGAATATTAAATATAACTCCTCTGTATAGAAAATTGACAAACATATGAGAATCCAATATTTCTCCAAATGTGCATGCTTTTAAACTAAAAGCCTATATTCAGACACTTTGCATCACAAAAATACATTATATTTTAAAGTATATAATATAAAACCGTGATTTTATATTGTAATAATATTTTTCTGTATGTTTCATATACACCATGATGAGCTTGAGACATCACAGAAGGTTTTTTTCACAGCCTACCTGACTGAAAGGCCTCATTTTTATGCAGCTCATTAGAGCTTCTTTATGCGATTCTTTTGTCTTCTCTGGTGTAAATGACCCATTATTCATGATGATTCATGCCTCCATGCATACTGTGTTTCTTGACAAAAAGTGTCTTACAAAAACTAAATCAATATATTGTTTTATATGAACAAGCAGGCATTATAATTTTTACAAAATTTTGAAGCAAAAACTCTAGCCTACAACCTCCAAAACCAGAGGTCTTGTGAACACAGATTTAATATATATTTTTGGCCTTATTTCAGTGACTTAAATTTTTAGTTTTTTCAATAACCACGCATAAACGTTATTCCTTCAAAAACACAAACATGTACATACATGTTCCTCACATATTATTGTAGCCTAGTTTGTGCTGAATACAGTGTAATGTTATTTTTTCCATTAATATGTTTATGAACAACTGAAAAAAGCACAAATGTCAGGGCATGTCAAAACTTCTCCAGGCCCCAAATCAGCCTCAGACTCCAGAGGGTTACATTTGAGCTTGAAGGAAATGAATTGAATAAAACTGTGAACTGAATCAATTAATTGAATTTGTGAATTGTGCATTGGACTGAACCTGAACCGAGTCTCTCTTTCCTCTGATTCCTAACACAAAGCTGTGGTTTGAAAACAAATTGTGAAGTTGTGACTGCATGAAACTTGAAATACTGCCAGCTGTGATTTTTAAAACTTGCTGTTCTCTGGAACTCTGGTATTGTTGTTTTTTGTAAATTGAATTACTGAAGTTGAGGGTAATTTACCACTTGTGCACCTATTTGTTTGATATGGGCATATTGTAAAAAGTGTTGGTTTATACTTGAACATTTGTAATTGTTTTGCCCCAAGTTTGTTATTGTGCCCCAGATTACTTTACCCAAGTTTATTATTTTGCCCCTCATACAAAGACGCCAACAACATTTACCACTTATTTACCTTTATTTTTCATATATGCATACATCATACTGACATGACCACCAGCCCACCTTCCCCATCAACTTGTGTTGAGATGGAAGTACCTGAAGTGGACACCCCCAACTGGCAGCCAATAATTCCGGCCATTACCAGTCCATTTACCCCCAATCTCACCCATATTGATCGAATTGGCTCACGAGTGCAGTTTGTGTCTTCCACCCTTACTGGCAGCACTCCAGTGCAAAACTTCACCTGGGATCCGAATGGAGATCACATGCAGATTTGCACCACCCCTGAATCTTCATCTGTGGGACAGCAAGCGTTACCCTGTGAACTTCAAACACCAGGTAGAGGAATCCAGCAACTTACTACACAAGTACAAGGAGACTTGGACACCCTAAAGACATTTGTCCAGCGACAGGAGAATGCAGTTACGCAACTTGCTCAAGAGATAAAAGCCGAGTTTTCACAGCATTCAACTCATATTTCAACTGTGGTAGTCAAGATGGAGGATAACCAGAAACAATTATTAACCTTTTGATGCACAAGCTATGAAAACCCTTTCTAATGCATAACATGGGTCAAAAATGACCCGTATTCATTTCCTATGTTCTTTCAATCATGACTGAGTGTTTCTTTGCTGAATCTTTAAAAGAAATTTATTTGATCATTTATTTATTCCAGGTATTCCTTAAATATCTTGTTTTTGATTTTCACAAATCATAGCCTTTGTATTTCTACATCAATTTTACACACGTGTCAAAAATGACCCAAATAGAAACCTTTGTAAATTTTCCCAAGTAGGAACATATTTACTGCATACAACTATTCATCCCCCACACATTTCACGTCTCAACATGGCTGCTTTTGTATATTTGATGGTTGAAAGTCATATTATATTTCATAATTTTTATTTTTAGTCATAAACCAATGCTACTGGTCACTTTTTACATCTATCAGTGTTCCTGAAATGTAACAGTTTTGAACAAGGTTGCTGTCCAACAGTGAAAATATATA
The DNA here is from genome assembly GCA_003731715.1 of Anabarilius grahami. Classification (NCBI taxonomy): domain Eukaryota; kingdom Metazoa; phylum Chordata; class Actinopteri; order Cypriniformes; family Xenocyprididae; genus Anabarilius; species Anabarilius grahami. The sequence goes on from RJVU01073043.1 coordinate 8,918,199, forward strand.
AGTGTATCCATCAAGGGTTTGATGTGTATATTCTTGTGCTTTTGATTTTCTTTATCTAGAGTGTTAGTGGCTGGTCCTCCAACAGAACTGAGGTGGATGATGACATCACTGTAAAAGAAGCTGAAAGAATACTTTGCGCACAGTCAAACGCAATTTAATTGTGTATGTGCAGGTTGCACATACAGTTATAGAAATCAGGCGGAAATTATAAAAAGTTACAAAAATCTGTATGCTGACCATCACGTACGCATAAAAAGTGAAGTATACTTTGGCCTTTGAAATTTTTTTGTGTCATTACCTTTCTAATCAAAAAAAAATTTTTTAAATAAGGATTTGTTTGAGTAATACTTGGAATGATGAAATTAATTTATTGTAATATATGAGATATAGAAAGTAATAACTCATTCAGGGGACTTTAGACCCATGTTGTATATGTCCAAAACTGTTACTTTTCAGGAACACTGACAGACTTAAAGGGTGACCAATTGCATTGATTTATGACAAAAAATTTAAAATTAAGTATATAGCCTAATATATTAAATATAATAAGACTTACATCCATCAAATATACAAAAGTAGCCTTGTTAAGATGTGAAATGTGTAGCAGATGAACAGTTGTCTGCAGTAAATATGTTCCTACTTGCAAAAATTTGCAAATATTAAAGATTTCTATATAGGTCATTTTTGACCCATGTGTATAAAATTGATGTAGAAACTGTGCTTGTTTATGAAGTAAGAAAGAAAAGATAAACATAATTATTTGTAGAAAATCAAAAACAAGATATTAAATGAATACCTGGAATAAATAAATGACAAAATAAATTTCTTTTAAAGATTCAGTGAAGAAACACTCAGTCATGATTGAAATAACATAGGAAATAAATACGGGTCATTTTTGACCCATGTGTGTAAAATTGATGTAGACATACAAAAACTGTGTTTTTTTATAAAGTAAGAAAGAAAAAATGAACAAAATTATTTTTGACAATCAAAAATAAGATATTAAATGAATACCTGGAATAAATGAATGATAAAATACATTTCTTTTAAAGATTCAGCAAAGAAACACTCAACCATGATTGAAATTACATAGGAAATGAATACGGGTCATTTTTGACCCATGTTATGCATTAGAAGGGTTGATACAAAAATGATTTTTATTCAAAAAGTAAGAAATAAAAATAAAAATGAGGATTTGTGATGATCAAAAAAAAGTTAATTGAGGAATACCTGGAATACTGAATGATGAAATTAATTTCTTGCAAAGATATAGAAAATACAAACTCAGCTGGGTCATTTTTGACCCATGTTGTGCATCAAAGGGTTAAAGTGCATCACTGACAACACACAAAAGATGGAAAGTGAGATGGATCAATTGTCTAAGGCTACAAAGAGTATGATTACAGAAGAATTAAACAAAGTGGAGACTACTGTGGTTTCTGAAGTACGTTTCCTGGTTCAGCAGCTTCAGGCAGAAGTTCAGCATGACCTCAAGGCCACTTTTCAGAGTCTGAAAAACAGTCAAGAACAGTCCACCAAAGAATTTTGTCAGTACAAAAATCAAAAGGATGACTTCTGTATCAACAAGAATTTCAGTCAGATTTGTCTGACCAACTTCACACAGATGAAAGAGATTAAAGAGATGTCTAGTAAACGATTTAATTGACAAAGCAATCAAGGAAGCAACCTTGTCTGCCAATGACGAAGTTCAGTTACACCAGATCTTGGAATCCCATCCAACGGTATGCACTCGTCGGCCAGGACGAACAAATGTTCTCCAACACAGCTTATACATCAATCAACAAGTACCTATCAAACAGCGACCTTATCGGCTCACTCCTGTGAAGCAAGCCATAGTTAAAGAACAGATCAAAGACATGTTGAATGCTGGCATTATAGAACCTTCTCATTCCGCATGGGCTTCACCGGTTGTTTTAGTTCCCAAAAAAGATGGAAGTCTCAGATTCTGTGTGGACTATCGAAAGGTCAATGCCCTCACAGAAAGTGATGCTTATCCCTTGCCTAACATCACAGAGAATTTAGAGTCCCTCTCTGGTGCATCCATTTTCTCAACTTTGGATCTTAACAGCGGCTACTGGCAGGACCCAGAGAGTAAGCTGAAGACTGCTTTTATTACTTCCGGTGGGTTATATAATTTTAATGTTATGCCTTTTGGCCTTAAAAATGCACCGGCAACGTTCCAACGACTCATGAAGATCGTCCTGAGAGGGTTGCTCGGAATCATGTGCTTTGTATATATTGATGACATTATTGTTTATTCACGAACTATGGACCAACACTTCACTGACATCAAGACCATTTTGCAGAAACTGCAAACAGCTGGATTAACCTTGAACCTGAAAAAATGCAAGTTCTGTCTCCATGAGATCACTTTCCTTGGTCATGTAGTCAACAGTCAAGGTATCACTGCAGATCCAAGTAAGGTGGAAGCCATCAATACTTACCCAGTTCCTCGCACTCTTAAGGATGTCCAGCGGTTCTTGGGATTAACTGGCTGGTATCATCGATTCGTCCCAAACTTCGAGGATCGCTGAACCTCTTAATACCTTGAAAAAGAAAGGTCAACCATTTCAATGGACGTCACAGTGTCAAAAGGCCTTTGACTATTTGAAAGCTTGTCTGACATCTCCACCCATTTTGGGACATCCCAACCTTCACTTACCTTTTACCATATACACTGATGCAAGTGACACTGGCTTAGGTGCTGTGCTGACGCAGCGGAAGGAGCAAGGCAGTGAAGAAGTAATTGCTTATGCCAGTCGAACCTTAAATAAAGCAGAGGTTAACTACTCCACCACAGAGAAGGAGTGTGTAGCCATAGTTTGGGCACTTGAGAAATGGCAACAGTACCTGGAACATAGATTGTTCACCATTGTCACCGATCATTCCTCTTTGCAGTGGGTAATGAACTCCACTAAAACGACTAGTCGACTCCTTCGATGGGCTCTCCGTCTACAAAGGTTTGACTTTGTGTTGGAATATCGGAAGGGAAAATTGAATGTTGCTCCCGATGCTCTGTCACGGATGTACCACTTACCTGAGTGTAATGTGTACACAAGTAAGAAGGATGATCCAGAGTTTCCCATCACCCCAGACAGCATTTGGGATGAACAACATCGTGATCCTGAAATCACAAAAATATTTCAAGCACTGGCCAAAGTAGTTGAAGATAAGTTATATCACATTACTCACCTGATTGATGGTAAAATTCACTACCGCATTGTCATTCCTCACTGTCTTATACCTACTGTTCTCCAGTACTATCACTCCAGCCCTCTCAGTGGACACCTTGGAATCTTCAAAACCTACAAGAGGGTACAAGATGTTGCCTTTTGGCATGGTATGTGGACTGACGTCAAGAGATTTGTCAAGAGTTGTGTAAAACGTCAAACACTCAAGAGTGACAATAGGAAACCAGCAGGAAAACTCCAACCAATCACCACCTCGAGACCAAATGAAATGCTTGTTGTAGATATAATGGGTCCACTACCGAAAAGTTCCAAACAGAACGCATTCTTGCTTGTCTTTGTTGATTATTTCTCCCGTTGGGTTGAACTGTTTCCAATGCGACATGCTACTGCTCCAGCCATCGCTGAAATCCTGCGGAAAGAAGTTCTTACCCGATGGGGCGTGCCTGACTATATTCTGTCGGACAGAGGAACACAGTTTGTCTCGGCACTGTTCACTGAACTGTGTGGAAAATGGAGTGTGACACACAAGCTAACCACAGCTTACCATCCACAGACTAATATGAAATCTATGATATCTGCTTTTGTGGGAGACAATCACAAAAGTGGGGATCACTACCTACCAGAACTTCGTTTCGCACTCAATACTGCAGTTCAAGAATCCATCGGCATGTCTCCTGCTGAGCTCCATCTGGGTAGGAAACTGCATAGCCCTTTGGATAAGTTGTTACATGGGAGAGATCTTTTACCTTTTGATTCTTCATATGATGTCGTCCATCAGCTGTCTCAACTTCAAAGGAAGGCCAAGGAAAACTGTAAAAAAGCACAAACAAGACAACTGAGAAATTACAACAAAAGCCGACGAGATGTACTGTTCCATGAGAAAGACAGGGTATGGGTCATCAATTTCCCACAATCTAGTGCACAGTGGAGTTTCAGTGCTAAGTTGGCACTGAAGTGGAAAGGACCATACCGCATTATACAGCAGCTGGGTCCCCTAAACTATAGAGTTGCTCTAGAGTCCTCAGGAGAGGATGTGCGCAATGTACATGTGTGCAATTTGAAACCCTGCTTACCTACTGCAGAGGAATTAGAGTTTCGCAACCGGGAAAAACTACAGGAGATCTTCCAGGATACCTCTGATGAGGAAGAAGATTTCCTGGGATTTTAAAGTGGCTCTTAGTTCAACAACTATGAGTTGTTTTTCCATGGGGGAAAGAGTGTGGCAAAACGGTATTGGTTCGCCAATTATTTAATTATTTAATTGTGCTGTTGACCAATGAGGAGAAGTGAATTATATGTGACGAACTATTTAAGGAGGGGTATTTTCACGTGAATGGAACGGAGGAAGTGAGTGCAAACCTGTACGAACGTGAACGGAAGTGACTGGTGACGTGTGCGCTGTGCGAGGTCAAGATATGGAAAGGTGCGCTGGCTAAATGCTAAAAGAAGGTGCTCCGGTGCAAGAAATGAGTCTGCGTGGGGAAAAGTGAGGTGAAAAGTGAGCAGTGTCCAGACTGAGTGGCTTATATTTCCCTGGGGTTGATTGCCGTAACGGAGTGAGCGAGAGTGCAGCTGGGACGCAAAGAAGCCATCTCAGCTCTCTACTATGACTTCTGGCAATGGCGCGTGCCTTGGATTATGCCTCTACGAATGTTCTTCTGGTCCATGCTGCAGACGTAGTGCTAACGGCTCTGGTGCTAACTACTTACCTGCTACTGCATCTGACGCAAGACCAGCGGCTCCGGGAGTCCGGGTACAAACTTAACGCACATACATTACACGCACACACCAACGCACTTCAAAACAGTCACGCCCTCCCACACATACATGCAAGTTTTTTTTCTTTGTTTGTTTGTTTGGAGTTTGTTTTGCTTTAATGTGAAATGGTCTGAATGCCTAACTGATGTGGAAATGTTATATTGTGAACGGGTTTATTGTGACAAAGTTATTCTATTCATGCATGCTTTGAACGTTGGTTTGGATGAAATGTTGGGACTGAGACTAAGCGTATACTAATGCATGGAAACTCGCCAATGGACAAATACCGTTCCCACATCCCCAGTCAAGTGGTTGTGCACTTTTTAGAGTTGTGTCTTTGCTGTCATTTTTTTTTTTTTTTTTTGTGTCCTGTTCTTTGTGGAGGTGTTTATGTGAAATGCACAATGTCACTCTGTCATAACTGTGATTGATTTAAGCTAAGGGTATGTTTGCTATGGCTGGGTATATGATTACATGATTCTTAGGGTTTCTAAAAATAAATTTGCAAATGAATTGATGTTTCAGTGAGTTTAATTTGATTCTGCCTTTTCAAGTTCCCATCATATGTAACGGTTTTTAAATGAGCTATCCGGAGTTAACTTATTGACAGGATTAAAGGCCTGTCTGGTGCCCGAACAAATTAGTAAATATATAAAATAAATTATTACATTTTAAAAGTTGAGGGGCTACCATCGCTACAACACTCAGGAGGTGAGTTTTAATTTCCATTTCATGAAGATGCTCATTAAATTATTATTATATTGTTTTCTTTTATATCTAACATCTAATTGATCAAATTTATAGGAGAGAGTTGCTAAGGAAGAAGATGTCTACCCAATGAATCCTCCCAAGTATGACAAGATTGAGGACATGGCCATGATGACCCATCTCAATGAAGCCTCTGTGCTGTATAACTTCAAAGAGCGTTATGCTGCATGGATGATCTACGTATGTTCTGAAACAACATAAAACAGGATTTAAGTTAATTTTGTCTGTGTTGTTGCAATCTGACCACTTCTCTACTCATTTCAGACCTACTCTGGACTGTTCTGCGCAACTGTGAACCCCTACAAGATGCTCCCAGTGTATGATCCAGAAGTGGTGACTGCTTACAGAGGCAAAAAGCGTACGCGTACCACGCCTATCAGTTTATGCAGACTGGTAAGACATTATGGAATTGAATTATATAGAATTCTTTAAGGTGAATTAGATGACGCTGTTAATATAAGAAGTATTTACTGGATATTTTACAAATTACAATCAACAGATAGAGAAAACCAGTCTGTCCTTATTACGTAAGTATTTTTATTTAATCACAGACCATGACAAAAATTAAAAATTGAAAGTATAATGTAGATGGCAAATCTTTATGGAGATATTTACAAAATAGAATTTAGAAATGAACTTCTGAATATATTTTGAAAAGTCTACATGTCTTTTAATCTTCTGTTTTCTAATCTCTCATAAACCAGTGTGCTCAGACAATCCGGTGCTGGAAAGACTGTGAACACCAAACGTGTCATCCAGTACTTTGCCACAGTTGCAGTATCAGGTGGTGGTGAAAAGAAGAAAGAGGCCAGCAAAATAAAGGTACTGTATGAGATACAAAACTATGTCATATATATTTTTTTGAAAGATGTTAATTTACACAAACTATATGATATGTGAATTTGTGAAATGCCAGCAAACAGTCTTTAGACATGAAATATTAAATAATTGAAAACCCTTCAAACAACACAGGGCTCTCTTGAGGACCAGATCATTGCTGCCAACCCTCTTCTTGAGGCTTATGGTAATGCCAAGACCGTGAGAAATGACAACTCCTCTCGTTTTGTAAGTTAACCACTGTTTATTTACAGTACAGATGGTCAGTTGTGTTAGATTTTTCAATACAGAGTTTTCTATCAAGAGATTATTATTATGTATTATGCTATTTTGTTTTAAACAGGGTAAATTTATCAGAATTCACTTCGGTACAACTGGAAAACTGGCTAGTGCTGACATTGAGACATGTAGGTGGACATGATTTCATTGATAAATCCTGCACATTTGTCTTCGTCTGTCACTCTTCAGATGATTGTGACTCAAGTACATTCTCTCAACAGATCTGCTGGAGAAGTCTAGAGTGACATTCCAGCTTCCAGATGAGAGAGGCCACATCTTCTACCAGATGATGACCAACCATAAGCCTGAGCTGATTGGTAGGTGCACATATTTCATTCAATGTTTCAATGCCAGATAATATTGTAAGATACTCTATCATAAATGCTGTGTATTTTACAGAAATGACGCTCATCACCACCAACCCCTATGACTTCCCCATGTGCAGTCAGGGTCAGATCACAGTGGCCAGCATTGATGATAAAGAGGAGCTGGATGCTACTGATGTGAGTCATTGCTGTTTGAATATTGAATTATATAAATATGGTAAATCATAAATCTCATTCTTCTCTGTAATTTACAGGATGCTATTGACATTCTGGGTTTCACCAACGAGGAGAAAATGGGCATTTACAAGTTCACTGGAGCTGTGCTTCATCATGGTAACATGAAGTTTAAGCAGAAGCAGCGTGAGGAGCAGGCTGAGCCTGACGGCAATGAGGGTGAGACTTGTGTGCTTTTTGCAACATATCTTGAGACCAGTCTTAGTGCTTCTGTTTTATCCTGGGCTTTAAAAGAGTAACAGCTGCATCGACTGTGTGTAAAATGTTTAGTGTAAATATAAATTAGAAGTGTGCATTGCTGTGCATATCAATACATCTAAAAATAAAAGTAAAAGTACCTGGTGCCTGAATTATTATAATTTTACACATACACAAAAGACTCTGTAAAGCTAAGACAATTTATTTTAAAATGTATTTAACAGAAGCTGACAAAATCGCCTACCTTCTGGGTTTGAACTCTGCTGAAATGCTAAAGGGTTTGTGCTACCCCAGAATCAAGGTCGGAAATGAGTTTGTGACCAAAGGCCAGACCGTGCAACAGGTATAGTAAAATTTCCAGCATGTCCATGTGTTCAACCAAAAAATCTGGCTAATTATTGCAGAAGCAGAATTAAATATCTCTTCTACAGGTGTAAAACTCTGTTAGCACCTTGGGCAAATCTATCTATGAGAGGATGTTCTTGTGGATGGTCATTCGTATCAACCAGATGTTGGACACAAAACAACAAAGAAATTTCTACATTGGCGTGCTGGATATTGCTGGATTTGAGATCTTTGATGTAAGAATGATTATTTTATTTATTTTTATGTCACATTGAATCATATTCAGAAGTCAGTAAATGTTTCTGTTATTTTTTCCTCCAGTACAACAGCATGGAGCAGCTGTGCATCAACTTCAACAATGAGAAACTGCAACAGTTTTTCAACCACCACATGTTTGTGCTGGAACAAGAGGAGTACAAGAAGGAGGGCATTATCTGGGAGTTCATTGACTTCGGCATGGACTTGGCTTCTTGCATTGAGCTCATTGAGAAGGTTTTTAATGGTTTATGAATTTCTTCATTTCCATTGTCTATTCTCAAAATGTCATATTTTTTGTAATAAACAACATTCTTTTATAAACAGCCCATGGGTATCTTCTCCATCCTTGAAGAGGAGTGCATGTTCCCCAAGGCTTCAGACACTTCCTTCAAGAACAAGCTGTATGATCAGCATCTTGGCAAAAGCAATGCTTTCCAGAAACCAAAGCCTGCCAAAGGCAAGGCTGAAGCCCACTTCTCTCTGGTTCACTACGCTGGAACTGAGGACTACAACATCACTGGCTGGTTGGACAAGAACAAGGATCCATTGAATGAATCTGTTCTGCAGCTGTCTTCTAACAAACTGCTGGCTTCTCTCTACCCAGCTGTTGTTGAAGGTAAAGAAAAAAAACAACAAAAATGTAACCAAGCTTTTTTTCCTGTTTTTGCATTTATACATGTTGCTTTATATTTGCATATCAATAGATACTACTAAAAAGGGTGGCAAGAAGAAGGGTGGATCCATGCAGACTGTGTCCTCCCAGTTCAGGGTATGTATAAAGATGACATCACAGCAATATTGCTGTACTTGAGGAAAAAAATGAAATACAAAGCATGCCAACCCTTTTCTATTCTCCACAGGAGAACTTGGGCAAACTCATGACCAACTAGTGGAGCACTCACCCTCACTTTGTGTGCTGTCTGATTCCTAATGAGTCCAAGACTCCAGGTAAAGTATTAAAGACTTAAGATATACAAAGTTCTGCCATGAGACTCTAGATGGCGCAGGCTAATATGTCCTTTAAATCAACCTGCTCATAATCACATCATTATCTATAGGGCACAGCTAATTGGTTCCTGCATGATCAACCTTCAAAATATTTTGGTAGCATTGCCTTAGCAGCGCTTCAGAAACCCTCCACCTTCCCCAGCTCCACCTGTATAGATCTTCTGGGGATAATTCATGTACGCTATATTGTACAGCAGCAGCATCTCTTACTTGCTCACAGCAGCGTGCCGTGTATGTATTGGCAGTAGCAAGTCTTGTACTTGCTCTGCAGCAGCAGCAATAAAAGCAGCAGCAGCAGCGTAGCAGATCTATTCTGCCAAGACCAAACATACAACATTGTCAAACCCAATACCATGCCAAACACTCTGAGAGTTGTCATCACAGAAATTCTGGCACTCAATATATATGATGAAGTTAATTTACCAAGTTCGTGGTGTAAACTGTTCGTTATAGGTCTCATGAAGAACTTCCAGGTTATCCACCAGCTGAGGTGTAATGGTGTACTGGAGGGTATCAGAATCTGCAGAAAGGGCTTCCCCAGCAGAATCCAATATGGTGACTTTAAGCAGAGGTAAATTAGACCACATGAAAATACCATTTCCTGTAGGAGTCTCCTAATTAAAAGACATGAAGTATTTTGATCAATTTTCCACAGATACAAGGTGCTGAATGCCGGTGTTATCCCTGAAGGAAAGTTTATGGATAACAAGAAGGCCAGTGAGAAACTCCTGGGATCCATCGACCTTGATCATGATGAGTACAGATTTGGACACACAAAGGTTCATATTCAGCAGTGAACTTTCAAAGATGCACTGATTATGATCATTTAGCCTATACAGGTTAAATCAATATCTTTTGATTTATTGTTTTACATAAATTTAGGTGTTCTTCAAAGCTGGTCTTCTGGGTACTCTTGAGGAGATGCGTGATGAGAAACTGGCTACTCTGGTCACAATGACTCAGGCTCTCTGCCGTGGCTATGTGATGAGGACGGAGTTTGTGAAAATGATGGAGAGGAGGTGAGTATTGTCATAAGTAAAGGTGACATCAATGATAACTGTGTAAACAGTAAATAATGATAATTATGCCACTTAATGATTAATTATTCACAGGGAGTGCCAGCAGCCATATCACCCTGTAGCCCAAGACTGGTTGCCCACTGAAGCTAAGCAGGGCTAAGCCTGGTTAGTACCTGGATGGGAGACCTCCTGGGAAAACTAGGTTGCTGCTGGAAGAGGTGTTAGTGAGGCCAGCAGGGGGTGCTCACCCTGTGGTCTGTGTGGGTCCTAATGCCCCAGTATAGTGATGGGGACACTATACTGTCAAAAAGCACCGTCCTTCGGATGAGACGTTAAACCGAGGTCCTGACTCTCTGTGGTAATTAAAAATCCCAGAGTAGGGGTGTAACCCCGACATCCTGGCCAAATTTGCCCATTGGCCTCTGTCCAACATGGCCTCCTAATCATCCCCATACACTGATTGGCTTCATCACTCTGTCTCCTCTCCACCAGCTGGTGTGTGGTGGGCGTTCTGGCGCAATATGGCTGCCGTCGCATCATCCAGGTGGATGCTGCACATTGGTGGTGGTTGAGGAGATTCCCCCTTCAATATGTAAAGCGCTTTGAGTGCCCAGAAAAGCGCTATATAAATGTAAGGAATTACTAATTATTATTTACACTATCCAATACAACGTCCGCTCATTCATGAATGTCAAACACTGGCCATGGATGAAGGTTTACTACAAGATTAAGCCTCTGCTGAAGAGTGCCGAGACTGAGAAGGAGCTGTCAAGCATGAAAGAGGACTTTACAAAATGCAAAGAGGCTTTGGCTAAGTCTGAAGCCAAAAAGAAGGAGCTTGAAGAGAAGATGGTATCACTGCTGCAAGAGAAAAATTATCTGCAGTTGCAAGTAGCATCTGTGAGTATTTTTACTTGAATTAACTGATTTTGGCTCCATTAAAATGAGCAATGTTGTTTCCAATGAAATAGCAATCTATTTTACTAACAGGAAACTGAGAATCTCTCAGATGCTGAGGAGAGGTGTGAGGGTCTGATCAAGAGCAAAATCCAGCTTGAAGCTAAACTCAAAGAGACAACTGAGAGGCTGGAGGATGAGAAAGAAATCAATGCTGAACTGACAGCCAAGAAGAGGAAACTGGAGGATGAGTGCTCTGAGCTGAAGAAAGATACTGATGACCTGGAGCTCACCTTGGCTAAAGTGGAGAAGGAGAAACATGCCACTGAGAATAAGGTTGGAGACTGAGTTGGTTTAAGATTAGATCTAATATCTGTCTTATATATTGATATAGAATATAAATTGTAAAATATAACCTCACTTGAAACAAAAAATCACACAGGTCAAGAACTTGACTGAGGAAATGACATCTCAGGATGAGAGCCTTGCCAAGCTTACGAAGGAGAAGAAAGCCCTCCAAGAGGCTTATATACAGCATACTTACCTCTGTTCATTAACAGTTTATCAGCATCCCTCCACCACCCCATCTCCTCACTTCTAGTTCTAGTTCTTATCACAACCGGGGGGAGTTCTCTTGGTTCGGGCCAAACTCCAAGCTCGGAGCCCTCCCATATTTTATATATCATTTTCCTGTAGCTTGAGGGTTACCTTGAACAAGAGAAGACGCTTCGCATGGACCTGGAGAGAGCCAAGAGAAAGCTTGAAGGAGACCTGAAATTATCACCAGAGTCTGTCATGGACCTGGAGAATGACAAGCAGCAATCTGATGAGAAAATAAAAAAGTAATTAAAGCATAAAGTCTTTGAAAACATTGAAAACTTTTATCCTGTTATGTTTTTTTTGTTTTTTACAAACTACTTATTGTTGAACACCCACAGGAAAGACTTTGAAACAAGCCAGCTGCTTAGCAAGATAGAAGATGAACAATCTCTGGGTGCTCAACTCCAAAAGAAGATCAAGGAGCTTCAGGTATTTTGAGATTTTTTTCAAACATTATGATCATTATGATCAAATACATTATCACCCAAAATCTAATGAACTATTTTCCACCATAGGCTCGCATTGAGGAACTGGAGGAAGAGATCGAGGCAGAGCGTGCTGCTCGTGCCAAGGTTGAGAAACAGAGAGCTGATCTCTCCAGGGAACTTGAGGAGATCAGTGAGAGGCTTGAGGAGGCTGGAGGAGCCAATTCTGCTCAGATCGAGATGAATAAGAAGCGTGAAGCTGAATTCCAGAAGCTGCGTCGTGATCTTGAAGAGTCCACCCTGCAAAAACAGAAATCTAAGAAAGTTAAAAAAATCTTATTTCTAGAAAATATGTCTTGTTTTTTGCCATAAAAGATAAAAAGTCTTATAAAATACATTGCACACTAGCTCATAAATCTTAATTTAAGAAAATTGGTCTTCTTCTGTCTTGACAAGTACATATTAGCTCATTTTGAGGCAGATTTTACCAGAAACAAGTGACAGCTATAAAGTGCAAGTTTTGGTGTATGTTCAATTAGATTATTGTGCTAATTTTAAGAATAATACCATCCCTAAAAACTCTAATTTCAAGAATCTTAATTAAGAAAGGTCAAAGATGTTTTTTGTTGTTGTTTTAGTGATCTTGTTGTCTGTTCATGTATTTGAAAATTCAATTAAGACAAATTGCTTGTGTGAATATAAACACTTGGTCAAAAAGTGATTTGATTCTGATTTACTATATTTTGCATCATCAACAAACATACAACAATGAATTTATTTTATGCAGAACAATCATATTTACAAAGTAACATATTTATTTATCCCTGGGGCTGTCAAAACAGACAGTACTTAACATGAATATTTAAGTTTGTCTAAGGAATATTCTGGGTGAGCTCATTAGCAGCATTTGTTGATGAGCACAAAAATAATTGACAACTTTTTTTCTTCTCAAAAAAGGGGTTTGATCAACATTGTTGTCAATTGAGCTCAACTTATATTGAAATCAGATTATTCCAAAACATCACAATGATAAATGAAAGGCAAAAAATTGTTATACATCAAAAATAAGTCAAAAGGTATTCAATTTAGAACACACCCATAAATCGTCACACATTTGAGGCTTTATGTAATTCAATCACGTCTCCAAGGTAATATTTCATAGGGACGTATGTAATGTCCCTGTGAATGAAACTGTAATACGGTGTGAAGTCTACAAGGTTGTCTGCATTTATGAGTTCAGTTGCCTCTGCCAGGTTGGGAACCTCAATTTTATAAGACATGTAGTCTCTATCAAAACAGACTGTACTGTACATCTGACATTCAAAACAATACAAAGATGAATTTATGATGAATATGTTCCTCACAAGTCCAAATTCGGGTACACTACTAGCATTTGCCATACACACTAGTAATGTTTTTTCACGAATGTATTTGTTTCCATTTAAAGTAATCCACTTAACAGACACTGCATGGTTTATCTGATCAACTCCAAAATAGTCCCTTACTTTTCCTTTTAAATACGGCATGTTTTTTACTTCTGATACTGGTCCCAATACACATTCACTGGCAAAAATGGGGTGGTTGGAACTGTTTACATTCTGACAGCATTCAAACATTTGGTTATGCTTAATCAAAGACTTACAGACATTTTTGAAATTTACTTTTGAAACCCATTTTTTAAAGAAACAATGTTTGGATTCGAACCTCATGCACATGTGACGGAGCATTGGTCCCAACAGTTTAATCTGGGATGGAACATGAATCAAGTAATGCTGTTTAGGTGTAATGTTGTTCTCTGAGAAAAGATCCTTAAAATGTTTAAGGTGCTGTTCAATAAGTATTTTCAACTTGTCAATAGTCTCAAGGCTAATAACAGGTGAAAACAAAATTTGAACAATCTCCAGAAGCTCAAGAATGAAGGAAAAATATGCAGTACCTTTAATCACATCCAACAGAAAGGGCAATATTTTGAGCAAAACAAGCATTTGACCTGATGACTGCTTCAGTTTGTTGTCATTGGAAGCTAATGTACTGTACGCAATAGGGCTAGGCCTATCTCTAGTATCTTGTGGAGAGTATGGGAAACCAATGATATCAGCATTGAAAACATCTAGGTTCAGTTGTCCCAAAAGAACCAATTGTTTCAGCATACACTTAATTTCCAAGGGAGCAATGCCCTCAAGAATTACATGCATTATATCTTGAGGAGTTTGGTGGATTAAATTGAAGGCAGGGAAATCCATTACTTTGCTCCTTCGGTTTACTCCATATGTAGTTTTAAGGCTGTTCCTGAGATACTCAGTACTGGCTTTCTCAATATCACTGCACTGTCGCATATGTCTTTCCAGTGTTCTTTGCTCAAAGTTTTCTTCATTAAAAAACATTTGCATGTCCTCAAAAGAACATTCACAATGTCGGCATTTACTGTACGCAAAGCCCACACCCTCTTTAAATCCACACAACTCATGTTGAGCTAAAGTATCTCCACATATGGAAACCACTGCTCCATATATCTCATGTTCACCACATGGAAGATGAATCTTCACACCATTATACAGCTTTACCAAGTCCTCATGCAGTCTTGCCAATATGGCATCAACTCCACGTTCTGAGAGTTCACTTTGCTTTGCAATAGCAAGAAGGCGGATTGAAGCTAATTTTGACCTGTACTTTGGATTAATGTTTCCCAAAGTGTTGTAAAACATGAGCAACTTATTCTTTGAAGCATGAGACCCAAGTGGATTGCAAATTTCGATTTCATCCGAATAAAGGATTATCTGTAAAGCAGAGGGTCTAGAAGAAAATAAAGGGTGTGAAAGCATTAGTTCACCATCTATGATGTCATAAAAATATCCACTGCTGCATTTCTGAGATCTACCATTTATCATGGCAAAGATTTTTGGATGAGACAGCAATTGTTCTAAACTCTTTATCAGGGGTATATAATGGAAACATTTGTTTTTTATTGCGAGGTCTCTTCGTTTTTCTCTTTTCTGACAACATACTGCTAATCCGACTGAAACCTCTTCTGCTTCCACAAAACTGAATTTTTCTTTTATGACACTGTCCTGTCTATATGACGTTGAAACTGCAGCAAATGGATCTGTAAAGGAGTCAAAGAGTCCCAAAGCTTCTTGTTGAAGTTCACTTCCTGCATGTCTGTTAAATACTGTTTGTAGCTGATTCCTCAAGTTGTTCAGTAACTGAGCTTGATACTCCTGAACCGCAGCCACAACATCATTCACACCACTCTGAAAAAAAAAAAAACATTAATTAGCAGGGAAATACACTGAACATTACAACATCACTGAATAGATCATTAATGTGTTGTAAAGTTTTAATAGTGACCAATACTAATTTTAGAGGTGTACTTTGAGGTATGTTATGAGGTCAAATTTGGAAACATTAATATTTTTAATGTTTTTGATAAAAATCTCTTATGCTCATAAAGCCTGCATATATTTGATCAAAAATACAGAAAAAAATATTGTGAAATATTACAATTTAAAACAATGGTTTTCAATTTTAAAATGTTTTAAACTGTAATTTATTTGTGTGATCAAAGCTGAATTTTCAGCATCATTACTCCAGTCTTCAGTGTCACATGATCCTTCAGAAATCAATCTGATAATAACTTGAGTATAAAATCATTATATTAATGTTGGAAACAGTTGTAATGCTTAATGATTTGTGATAATGTAAACCTGTAATATTTTTTTCAGTATTCAATGATGAATAAAATTTTTAAAAGAACAGCATTTATTCAAAATAGAAATCTATTCCAACAATGTCTTTACTGTTGCTTTTTTCCTTTTAAAATCAATTTAACAACCTTACTAAATAAAAGTATTCATTAAAAAAAAAAAAAAAACCTGACTCCAAACTTTGAATGGTAGTGTATAGTTACAATTTATTTCTATTTTTAAATAAATTTTAAATAAAGTTCAAAAGAATTATATTAAATTATATTAAGAATTATACAGCATTTATTCATCTTAATGTTAATTTCAACATCTACCAATACATTAAAATCAAATGCTGTAGTTTAAACATTACTTAATGCACATGAACTAACATGAACAAACAATGAACAGCTGTATTCTTATTAACTAACCTTAACAAAGATTAATAAATACTGTAACTAACAACTGTATTGCTCATTGTTAGTTCATGTTAGTTAATACATTAGCTAATGTTAACAAATGTGACCTTTTGTGTTACCAAAAAAATATTAAGCAAGCAAACACAATTTTCTTTTACTGATACTAACCTGTGAGAGATGATGTTTCTCTCTAGCAGTCATCACAATAGCAGTGGCATGTCTGGATAGCACATCATCACTGGACAATTCATCGTTCTAAACTATGAGGTTCCATTTGTGCCAAAATTATGTCGACATGCTGTCCGTCTATGCTATGTGTCGTCTCCGCTTACTCCTGTCATCGGTCCTTGTCGTTTGACTTTGTCGTCTTGCGTGTCAATGCTGCATGTGTCATGACTATGTGTCGTCTTCCATGTCGTTGCTATGCGTCGTTTCCCTCTGTCGTTACTGTGTCGTTGCTATGCGTCGTTACTATGTGTCGTCTTCCATGTCGTTGCTATGCGTCGTTTCCCTCTGTCGTTACTGTGTCGTTGCTATGCGTCGTTACCCTCTGTCGTTACTATGTGTTGTCTTCCATGTCATTACTATGTGTCGTTTCCCTCTGTCGTTACTATGTGTCGTC
>RJVU01073043.1:8935156-8977394 GCA_003731715.1 Anabarilius grahami
ACGACGCATAGCAACGACATGGAAGACGACACAGTAATGACAGAGGGTAACGACGCATAGTGACGACACATAGTAACGACAGAGGGAAACGACACATAGTAATGACATGGAAGACAACACATAGTAACGACAGAGGGTAACGACGCATAGCAACGACACCGTAACGACAGAGGGAAACGACGCATAGCAACGACATGGAAGACGACACATAGTAACGACGCATAGCAACGACACAGTAACGGCAGAGGGAAACGACGCATAGCAACGACATGGAAGACGACACATAGTCATGACACATGCAGTATTGACACGCAAGACGACAAAGTCAAACGACAAGGACCGATGACAGGAGTAAGTGGAGACGACACATAGCATAGACGGACAGCATGTCGACATAATTTTGGCACAAATGGAACCTCATACTAAACAAGAAAAAAATATATTTAAAAAATAAAAATAAAAGTAAAATAAATAAATAAATAAAAATAGGTAAATAATTTAATAATTAGGGTTAAATAAGAGACTATGTTATGACAAACAACATGAACCAAGTTATTAATTTACCATGGTTTCCTGGGGAAGGCATGAAGAACTTGATTCATCTGAAGGCCTGTCTGGAGTAGGTGGAGTGGGATTCGAATCTGAGGTTTCATTCGGTAGAACATCCTGTGCTTCCAGGTTCGGAGGCGACCGCAACACGGTGTTACTGCTCAAGCCAGAGAAAACTGTTTCACCAGTGTCAAAAGCATCAAAATCACCAAAATGTTCCACAGGAACAAGAAGAGAGGGCTGAAGATCCATTGTTCTCCAATGTCGTTTCATTATCCGGAGTGTCACTTGAGTTCTGAGTATCCTGAGCCACCAGCGTTGGCCTGTATGTCCACAGGTTGTTGCTGTCCGTTCTTCTCGGTTCACCGGACGCCTCGTGTAGTGCTGATCTCTCTCTCCGATGTGATCTGCTGCTACTCACGCCGTCTAGATATTGTGAGTGTGTTCGTCTGATGTGATACCAGAAAGAGTTGTAGACTCGGTACTCTTTAGTGCACCCATCTATTCCACAAACCAGGCGGAAATCTGGACTACGACTATGTGCAAAATTGATGTGACTCAATAAAGATTTAAGAGTAAGAGCCACAAACACATAACAAATGACGCAGCGCCAAATCATTTTCTCCGGTAAAACATTTTCTCAAATAAAACAGAAGAAATGTTGAGTTTAAAATTTATGTCAAATGTATCTTTCAGCTGCAACTAATTAACTTAGTTAACACCGGAATAACTACTATACAACACAGGAAATAAGAAAAACGCGCGAGCGCGCACGCGCAACAGTGCGTTGATCCTGTGACGTAACGTTTTGTAATACGCATGCGCAATCAGCGCGCCAAAGCACAGCAAGGAAACGGAAGGCCACTTCCTCCCGCCACTTTGTCAGTATGGACGGACTTGATGAAGTTGCGATTTCTACCCTAAAAGGTTAGTAATTTATAAAAAAATTGTTGAAAATCAGTTCATTCTATTGGTCATTCTGTGTATTTGAAATTGAATTGTAATCTAAAAGGATTCCTACTGGAAACAACACGCTCCTGTAACCGAATGAAATTAGCTGAATGTTGTCTTTTTCTTGAGATCTGTTCAATACATATTTTGTCTGAAATTTCAGCCTGTCCCATTTTGCTTTCCATCTCGTTAGTTGTACTAGTTAGTACAAATTAAGTAATAGTTCATTTCATTTATTAAAAGGAGCTTATATGCAAACATGACCTCAATTTTTTTAGTGACGTCACCACAATATCTGAAAAGTTATGCAGTATAATGCACCTGAGCTATGCTAATTAACATATTTAACTTACATGTGTTCTAAGCTGCTAACATTGGGGAAGACATTTTACCAACTCTCTCACGGGATGATATCCGAGATCTCTTTCCTGGTCCTGAGCACTTCCTGCGGCGCAAAGCCATTTGGCTTATTACTCATAAGGAAGAACAGGTAATTTTACTTAACCCCTTAACTGTCACTCCATTTTTGAGAATAAACATGATTCCAATCCAAACTTAAATCATTGAAAAAAATTTAAGTATGAAAAACTTGTGGAAGTTTAAAGTTACTGTAAATCAAATGTACAGTACTAAGAATATATTTCATATAAAATGTATATTTTATCAAATATATTTTACTCTAAAATTGCTATCAAATGAAAGCCACATGTCTATCCAAGTTGCGTTCCAAATTTGAAGTTGATGTCATAAAAATGTAAGTTCCTGTGATATTTTGTTTAGGAGCTGTACCAAAAATAGCCACGGGGTGTCACCGACATTTTGTTTCAAATTTATAAATGTCTGTCCAAATATCACATCTATCACAAAACAGTTGGCAAATATGGAACCGTGAGACTCAGACCTTTCTAAGAATTGTTTTGTCAAGATTAGAAAAAGATTGGATTTACTATAAAGTAGCTAAAATGTATATTGTATTTTGAAACCTGACATCACCCACAAGGGTGCTCAAGGCGCTCACTAAAAGAAATTAAAGTACCATTTCCATGGTAACACAACATCCGATTTCAAATGGTTGTCACAGGCTGAGCCTGATTGTGCTGATGATTACTAAAATATGTGATATGAAACAAGGCAATATATAAAGAGACTGTCAAGTGTCCCACCTGTGGGACGGTGACAGTTAAGGTTAAAATATTTGTGTTTTGGATACTTTTGACCTGTTATCGGTAATTACATTTTCAGCACAGATAATTTATATGTAAGTTGGCGTGGTTAAAGATTAACACTTATACATACAAGTGAGACCCTCTGGACTAAAATTATAAATGATTTTCTGATTTGATTAATGTATACATTTGTGTTTTAGGGGCACACCACCATTCCTGTTGAAGGTTCATCAGCTGATGATGAACAAAATGGAAGTCCAAAAAGGGATGACCCCAGCACTTCAAAGTTTTTGAAGTTACCTAGCCCAGAATACGTCAACTTCACTGATTGTGAACTACAACACGTGAGACGTGCATACTTCGAGCAGCAGCGTCTTGGAAAAGAGGGTGAAGTCACCTTATCAAAAGAACTCTTGTGCCGACTCATCCGAAATACAATGACAAATATGATATCAATTGCAAGAGCCTCTTCAGATGACTACAAATATCCCACTAAACATGAAGTTATCGCCATGGCAAAGCGGTTAGTGGAATACTACCCTATGATAAAAGATAAGTCAACTGGATCGAGTCATGAGTGGGTGAGAGACTTAATTTGCTTGAATATTTATAGTCAAAACATGTTTTCCTGCTAACATTATGTTTCAAAACTATTCATTGATGCGTTTTTTCTGTTTTACAGGACACTGTTTCCAAAAAGCTCTTGAAGAGACTTTCGAATATCCGAAGTCCTGTGAAGGCCAAACACCCTCCATCCAAGAGAGCACGTCTGGATGAAGTACCGTCTGCTGCAGCGGGAAGCGACTATGATGCTGATTCCAGTGCGTCAACAGTTCATCTATCACCACCTTCAAGATCAAGCACCCCACGACAAGAAAATGACAGCATTGATGAAGCATGTATGTACATTATGTACAAGTATAGTATTTGCAGTATATAATAACATAATATTTGGTAATATATGTAAGCCTAATTCTGCCCTATTTATATTTATGTGGCATGGCATACATTCTTGAATTGTTGATTTTGTGCATCTTGTTCTAATTATATCGAATGCCTGAATTATAGCCGACTGTCCAGACAACAGCCTTGACAGCAAGAAAACACAGGCACGACATTATAGGACTCTACAAGAAATGTACAAAGCAAAGAAGCCAAACAAAGCTGCTGTAACTCATCTATTAGACCTGGAGTTCCAGTCCAGAAGAAATTTCATTGACTCAGATGCATTGAAGGAGCAAGACAGACCCACAAAAATTTTACAGGCATACCCGTCCTTCAAAGATCTGGACCATGTGGGTATACACTGAAACATAATGTAGACTGGGTGACAAATATTCAATATCATCTGCTTAACTGCAGACATACAAGTTAATGATTCAAGACCTTCTACTCCAAAGTTCAGTTTTATGGCGTCATGAAGAAAGTCATGAAGCCTCCAAGGACATTAAATGGAGGTAAAGATGTATTTCATTGATTCTGTACAGATAATACCCACCTGATTTCAGTAACACTTTATAATAAGTTTACAGTAATAAAGTACTTAAAAATCATTTGCAAACTATTGGTTTATAGTTAACTTATAGTTATATTGTAGTCTCTCCATTATTAATACATTAATAGGCTATGTACAATTAGTTCTTCATTAATTTTCAGTGGAATTAACACAATTATTATTGTATAATTAGCTCATAAGTAATAAGTTAGTTAATATTTATTATGCTTTGGTAACAACTTAAAGGGTTAGTTCACTCAAACTAAAATAATGTGATTTATTACTCACCCTTGTGTCGTTCCCCACCTGTAAGACCTTCGTTCAGTGTATATTTCATTGGCTGTTGCGTAGCGACAAGTGACACCACGGGATATAGAGTTGGCCGACAACTCCAGATATTTAGCATGCTAGATATTTGTCTTGTGTAGGCGACGCATCAGCGAGCCTCTTTGATGTGTCGTTGAGTAGTTCACACATAAAGATTGGCGAGCACCGATCACCTGCTGATTTTCACCAATATTGGGCTCAAAATCCTGTATTGTAAACTTGCCATTAGATTAGGTCACAGAAAATTGGAAAATGTCATTAATTAAGCACTTTACACCAACCTTTATTATAAATTAATTGCATTAGTATTAAGTGTTCCTTTAAAAACTTAAATACTATTTTCTGTGATGGGTAGGTTTATGGGTAGAGTTAGTGAAGGGGGAGAGAATATACCGTTTGTATAGTATAAATAACATTACGCCCATGTCCCCGTAAACAACATATGCCATTTTAAGGAACACTGAATATGAATGCAATTAATGTCTAATAAAGGTTGGTTTAAAGCACTTAATGACATTTTTCCATTTTCCATGACCTTTCCATGAATTTTGCTATCCTAATCATTGTTAACATGTATTCATTACTTCCAAGAGCTCATTGTTTCTATCTTAAATTAATACATTATTAGCTAACTGTGTGATTTGTATATGTACATTTCTGAAATTACAAAAATTGGACACAGCCATCTGATAACGGATCACTCTAATTGATAATGTTGACATGCATTCTCTGTAAAGCTGCTTTGAAACAATATGTATTGTGAAAGGCGCTATACAAATAAATGTGAATTCAACTTAATTAATATATTTACTCCTAGTTAATTAACAATTCCTTTACTATGAGCTAATTAAACAATAATTGCTAATTGCAGTGACAGTGAACTCACTATTTATATATGTATATTAATATTAACTATGAATTAACGATAAACTAATAGTTTGGTAATGATTTTGAAGTATTTTATTCCTGTATAAAGTGTTACCCTAATTCCTTAGTGCATATCAATATAGATCTCCTCTTGTTTTTTTTTTTTTGGTTTTTTTTGGTTTTGTTTTTCTCAAATAGTTGAACATGCCATTGCTGTGTTTACCGCCCTGCCACTGCTCTTCCCATCTGGCTCTGCAGCACCCAAGAAACTGGTCCCGATCAGTGAGGCTCTTTTCCACGTTCTTACGGTAAGTTTAACTTCAGTAGTGATAACTTAGCAGGTGCCTTAGATGCCTACACTCTCAATAAAATACTTGGTTAAAAAACATCCTAATTGGGCTACTCAAAAATTGGCCATGCAACATAAAAAAATAATCCAATAAAATAACCTCAACTCAGCCTTTGTGTAGAAAAAGATACCCATAATAACCAGTCATTTAGAAGGGTGTAAATGCTGTTATGTGTAATTAAGCTTTATTTATAAAGTACTTTTTTAGTAGTTTACTTGTACATAATGTAAATTTCATTCTGAATGTATATTTAGCCAGGAAGAGCCTCAAACTTGAAACAGATGTTTCCTTTTTCTCATTAACCCTTTCCAACCCACAACAAATTAAACACAAACATTACTTATTTTGCTTTTTTGCTGTGTTTGTAGTCTAAATTCTGTATTTATGCATTTGGTTTTCTAGCCCTTGGAGGATCCTGATACCTACATCCACCGGCGTGTGCTTTCTAGTCCTGTCTTGCTGGTTGGTGAGGAGAACTGCATGGTGGTTGTAGGTACAACTCCAGTTGTAACTTTTGAGAAAGATTTGCTCCACGAGGGGCCTCTCTACCTCCTGGCCTATTACTATGCATTTCACCTGACATATCCCAAGTGTATTGCCACACTCTTGTCTGTGTTACAAACACAAGTACTCGGAGATGTCATCCACGAGCAGGATGCAACCTCCTCGTACAAGAAGGCCATTCATGAATGGAAAATGTTTGTTGAGTAATTTCTATTTCAAAGATGTTGTATGGCTGAGGCAGTGATAGCTGCAGTTTTTTTTCTGCCCCATTTCTTTTGCACTTGATTTGTGCTATTTGAGTTTTTCCGAATTTTCAGTAGTGTTTCTTGAATCTGCCATACATTAATCCAATACATTCATTGAGAAATTGCTGTTTGAAGCTTACATGACTGCTGTTTAAGGTTAGTGTATGCAGCTTAAGACTGAGGCATAGCTCTTTGTGCAGAACATTTGCTGTTGATGTGCCAGTTGTTGTTTTTGTGTGCGTGCGTGCGTGCGCGCGTGTGTAAATGTGTCAGTTGAATACACATTTACTTAAATAATTCTTAAATAAATGTTCAGAAAAACTTAAGTTGTTTGTTTATTCATTTAGTACATTGATGTTTCTTTATTGGGGTGTTTAAAGAATTTCTGTTTTCAAGTTGCATCTTAAAAAAAAAGAAGCTGAATTTAAGGTTAAATATTCTATTTTTAATGCAATCTGCACTATAATTACTTATTATTCAGTTTATAAAAAGTAAAAACTGCATAATTATAAGCATGTTTGTCTAGTTATAAGACCTAACAGTACTTTTAGTGACTAGATTTAAGACAAAATATTCTAGTTTTAATGCAATCTGATCTAAAATTACTTATTCAGTGCTTATAAAAAGTGAAAATTGCATAATTATAAGCATGTTTGTCTAGTTATAAGACCTAACTAGTGACTAGATTTAAGACAAAATATTCTAGTTTTAGTGCAATTTTCACTAAATATATGTATTATTCATTTCTTGTAAAAAGAAAAAACTGCACAGCTTTAAGCCTTTTTGTCTAGTTTTAAGATCCAATTGCATTTATTAGTGACTAGATATTTATGCTATTTTCAAGAATTCTTATCAAGTCAGTTTTGCTTACCCCATTGGCAGATTTTTTTGCTTGATTTTAGCACATTTTAACTAGATTTAAGCTTATCTTGCTTGTTTCAAGAGGGCCATTTTTTGCAGTGAAGCTACCGCTGCTGCCCTACGCAAGAAGCAGGCAGACAGTGTGGCCGAGCTGGGAGAGCAAATCGACAACCTGCAGCGTGTCAAGCAGAACCTTGAGAAGGAGAAGAGTGAATACAAAATGGAGATTGATGAACTTTCCAGCAACATGGAAGCTGTTGCCAAAGCAAAGGTTGGGAAATATTCTGAAGAATATATGTGACCCGTGCTTGCAAAATGAGTCGGAATGCGCACAGGCAAATTACGAGCTACAGGCAAAACAAGTGAAAAATTACGATTTTGGTCGAATTTGAGGTTTTTACAAAAATGAGTTTATTAAGCCCTCGCATAGTGATCCCAATGCTCCAAATAGTAATTAAACATCTAAAATTATCTTTTATTTGTACGTTTTCTGAGAGGTGTACCTTCCTAAATCATTCTTTTGTTTTAATAATTATGAAAAATTGCAGTTTTCCTCTGCTGACTTCTTGACGACTGGTACTTCCCCTTAACACAACTTTGGTATCGTTGTAAAGTGAAGCATACTCATGCAAAATGATCTTACTTGCACTGACTGACAGATCCAAAGCATGAGCACAAAGATGCCTGTATTCACACAAACATTATCTGTTATGTCTTAAGTGAACGTTTGGTTAACTGTTGGGGAATAACATCTGATGTGTAACATTATATTAGATCAGTGTTAAGACAGTAGATCTTAATATATAGGCTGTTTGTCTCATTAATGTTAATCAAACAATTGTGGTATCATGGAAAAAAGGTTGAATAATATATTTTTCTGATAGATGTGGGTTTTGACTTGGTGTGTGCCAAATTTTGTGGTATTACCAGGGATTTTAAGGTATGCTTGCTAGGTAATTTTGTTTTGGAACCTTCAGAAAACTTTAACAAGATTTTTCTCAAAATTGACTTTGCTGACTCTATCGACTTCAAATAGGTGTAGGTGAATCCTTTTTTGTCTGTTTCCAACAAATCATACATCATACATTTTTGAAAATGTGCTCATTATGACGCCAGCATGGGTCACATATAACAAGAATATAACAAGAAGTTTTTTCAAATACCTAATGACTTTTGTATTTATAGGGCAATCTTGAGAAAATGTGCCATACAATATTGTATCAAAAGTTATTAATGTCCATAATTAACAATAATCATAAAAAAAAAAATCAACAATAATAGTGTATTATGATTGTTCACCAGTGAATTTCTGACTGTAACAAAGTCTTATTAGAGGACATTTTTTAATGTTGACTGATAAAATCTTACATCCATTTATTTTTAAATAAACTGATAGAGACATAGCACAATCTGACAGTGAATCTGAAACTATACAGGTGAATTTGGCCGTCAGCTGGAGGAGAAGGAAGCTCTAGTTTCTCAGCTCACCAGAGGCAAACAAGCTTTCACTCAGCAAATGGAGGAGCTTAAGAGGCATATTGAAGAGGAGGTTAAGGTAATACAGCATAATCAATACATATACATACTTGACCATTATTATAATGCAGAGACTAGCAAATATTATGTGACTTAGCCCGTCATGACTGTGACCTGCTCCGTGAGCAGTTTGAGGAAGAGCAAGAGGCAAAGGCTGAGCTGCAGCGGGGAATGTCAAAGGCCAACAGCGAGGTTGCTCAATGGAGAACCAAATGTGAAACTGATGCCATTCAGCGCACTGAAGAGCTTGAAGAGTCCAAGTATGTATACTATTGAATAATATTCCCAATTCTCACAGCTATATTATATATTAGAATTCAGAATCATGTGTATTACTTAACAGGAAGAAGCTGGCTCAGCATCTGCAAGAGGCAGAGGAACAAGTTGAGGCAGTGAACTCCAAATGTGCGTCTCTGGAGAAGACCAAACAGAGACTCCAGGCTGAGGTGGAGGACCTCATGATTGATGTGGAGAGAGCCAATAGTTTGGCTGCTAACCTTGACAAGAAGCAGAAGAACTTTGACATGGTAAACAATTTTAGTCATATGATATTCTCTTTGTAAAATATTGCTGGAATGGGCTTTGTTCATAATTTTTTTTAAACAAACCTGAAATATCCCCGCTAAAGGTCCTGGCAGAATGGAAGCAGAAATATGAGGAACGTCAGGCAGAGCTGGAAGGTGCCCAGAAAGAGGCTTGTTCACTCAGCACTGAGCTGTTCAAGATGAAGAACTCCTATGAAGAAAGTCTGGATCACCTGAAGACCCTCAAGAGAGAGAACAAGAATCTGCAGCGTAAGAATGAAACCGTTAAATTAGAAAAAAAATGTAATGTTCTAATTCTCAGTGAGCATTAAAAAGTAAGCACATATGATTAATGTTTATTATGATAAAGATTATATATTTTTTTCTTTTTATAGAGGAGATTTCAGATCTGACAGAGCAGTTAAGTGAGACTGGGAAAGGCATCCACGAGCTGGAAAAAGCCAAGAAGACAGTGGAGACTGAGAAGGCAGAGATTCAGACCGCCCTGGAGGAGGCTGAAGTAAGTATCTGAAGATCAATATGGAATTCTTGCTAGAACCATTATACTATGATGTTAATATATATTTTCATTTTGATATTTAAATGCAGTTTTTATATTTTATAGGGCACCCTGGAGCATGAGGAGTCCAAGATTCTTCGTGTCCAGCTTGAGCTAAACCAGGTCAAAAGTGAGATTGACAGGAAGCTTGCAGAGAAGGATGAGGAGATGGAACAGATCAAGAGGAACAGCCAGAGAGTCATTGAATCCATGCAGAGCACTCTGGACTCTGAAGTTAGGAGCAGGAATGATGCTCTGAGAATCAAGAAGAAGATGGAGAGAGACCTTAATGAGATGGAGATTGGCTGCTGAGGCATGGCCTCAGCAGCCATGCCAATCGCCAGGCTGCTGAGGCCCAAAAACAGCTCAGGAACGTTCAGGGACAACTCAAGGTATGTGACTTCTTTTTGACTTTGGGATGTTTTAATATGTTTTTTATAATCTAACATGTTATGTAAAGCCCAACAGAAAGCACATCAAAAGCTCATTGTAAAGCTTTTGTTGTGTTCAGGATGCCCAACTGCACCTTGATGATGCCCAGAGAGGACAGGACGACATGAAGGAGCAGGTGGCCATGGTGGAGCGCAGAAACACTCTGATGCAGTCTGAGATTGAGGAGCTGAGAGCTGCTCTAGAGCAGACAGAGAGAGGCCGCAAAGTGGCTGAACAAGAGCTGGTGGATATCAGTGAGCGTGTTGGGCTGCTGCACTCTCAGGTAAGTGCATATTGTTTCCCTGAAATTAAGGAAATTGAGAGCATCATTCAAAATGTTCATACTGTTGCCTATCATTTTGTAGAACACAAGTCTCCTGAACACCAAGAAGAAGCTTGAGGCTGACCTTGTTCATGTCCAGAGTGAAGTTGATGACACTGTACAGGAAGCCAGAAATGCAGAGGAGAAGGCCAAGACGGCCATCACTGATGTGAGTAACAGTAGCAGCCAAATGCTTCACCAAGACACATGTGTTCTTAAAAAATGTGGATCTAATGAATTTCTGCATTCACGCAAAAGGCTGCATTGACGGCAGAAGAGCTCAAGAAAGAGCAGGACACCAGTTCTCACCTTGAGAGGATGAAGAAGAATCTGGAGGTCACAGTGAAGGACCTGCAGCACCGTCTGGATGAGGCTGAGAATCTGGCCATGAAGGGAGGAAAGAAACAAGGCGAAATGGGCAAAGTGAGGTGCGACTCTCGTTCAGCCCACTTTGAATTGAGCAGACGCGTTCAGTTCTGTAACTGAATGGTCACATGCAAAATAAAGAAATAAAATATTAAGTTTTGTTGCCAAATTTAGATTTTTTTTTATTTGAATATTTAGTCTATTTGTTTGATTTGTAATGATTTAATTATGATTTAATTGCTTGTCATCAACTTGCAATTCCCTCGCGAACCCCCGTTTGGGAAACCCTGTTTTTTAGAACATTATTTGGTAACGCTTTAGATTACAGCCCGGAAAGTACTGCGTAATTACAACGAATTTACAGCGTAACTCTCGATAATTATAGTGTACTTATACAGTAAGTATGTGTAAGTATAGGGGAACAATATGTAATATGTAAAGGAATAAAGGGGTAACAACAAATTATTTATACTGTAAGTATTTTAGAACTAAGTGGTACTTACAGTGTNTACTTACACGTACTTACTGTATAAGTAAACTATAATTATCGAGAGTTACGCTGTAAATTCGTTGTAATTACGCAGTACTTTCCGGGCTGTAATCTAAAGCGTTACCCATTATTTTACATTCATTCCTTGGCGACGCGTCATGTAGCCAAGCTACAGGTATCGCGTTTATTTTGTTTTTCCTTTTTTATTTAAAATATTCACAAACTTGTTAACTAGGCTATATCATTAATTATATGATATTTTCCGATTGTCATATATGTGGAAGTGAATGTGTTTTGTTTAAACACCTTTTATAATGATCATGTTAGTTGATTTAAAACAGAGGATCTGTCGGATTTACATTACATAAATTCATAAATTTTTCCCGAAATAAACGTAAGTCGCTGGTGAACTGGGATAAGAGTAAATTTAAAGGATTATCGCAGCTTCCATATGAGTGTATGGAATCAGCATTTAACAAACTAAATGTATTTTTTATGTATAGCCTAGTCCTCATTCAAACGTCTGAAACCTCAAATAAACGTGGTTGAAAACTTAGTTGTGAAATATGAAAAGCACAGAGCGCGTCAATCTCTGGCTGAGAGCGGGAAAGCAGGTTTGAATGTAGCGTATTGAACGTTCTCATCACACCGGTGTTATCGTACACGTTAAAAAAAGTTAAAATCGATCGGGTGAAAGGGGACAAATTGAAACTGAGGGGGCACAAATCAGATCTGAGGGGGCAATATGCCCCCTTTTGCCCCCTCGTGGCGCCGCGCCTGCCGAAACCCCCTGTCTCCGTCTCCATCTCCATTTCCTGCTCCAGCAGCTACATCAAATCGATCTCTATGGCAACGGCACACATACAGGCACACGCATGCACGCACCACTTAAACAGACAGAACTTTACACACAGGCAAACACGGCTTGGGTAACGCAGGAAAGCGCGTTCCTGTAGTCCAGTAAAGTAGTGTAGTTACCAATATTATTAGTGTAATGCGTTACGTTACTTCGTTACCCAAAAAAGTAATATCGTTACTGTAATCCGTTACTTTGTAACTCGTTACCCCCAACACTGCTCTGCTTGTGTTCAATAAACTACCTGTTAACCTATCCTCTGTCTCCCGGCTGGTCCTATTGTAACAATCTCATTATAAAAAAACTTTAGGAGGAGCAAGCCAATGGTTACCTGTCCAAGTTGAGGAAGGTGCAGCATGAGCTGGAAGAGGCTGAGGAGCGTGCTGACATTTCTGAGTCTCAGGTCAACAAGCTCAGAGTTAAGAGCCGTGATGCTGGAAAGGTTAGACTGAGTAGATTAGTTTTTTTAATTTATTTATTTTTATTATTCAAATTGTTTATCCAAATACATGAACTACCTCTTAGCAGAAGTATAGTGGAACTATGACAATTGCATTTTGCTGATGTTACATGTCCTGTATGACATTTGCATGTCATATTGCAACTTTACATAATGTATTATCTTCATTATGTAAAGTTAAGCACATTTTTGTTAATAAGGCTGTTTGCCTCTTCCTCCTTTCCCAGGCCAAAGAAGAATGAATCTTGAAAGGAGCATTTACTGAAGTCATATAATATGAATGTTTAGTGTAAAAGTACCTTTCTTAATAAACCTTTATATTTCATCAAATATTAAGACTTTGTGTGTTTTTTGTTTTTTTTTTGTTTTTTTTCAGCATGACACACTTATTATTCACATCATAAGAGTGCTGATTATCAAGAGTGTCTTGAATCTCTCAAATTTGAACTCTTAAAGGTTCCATAAAACGTAATCATCTTCACTGAATGCATTCGCACAAACATTTCTGCTATGAAGTTTCCACACTAGATTGATGTTATCTTCCTCAAACAATTTTAGAAAAAACTCTACTCAACATTGCAGTTTAAAATAGTATTCTGAGCCTTAAACAGTTAAACCTATTCAAATTAACACAACACCATTATAAAAATCAGACCATACAGTACCTATCTGAATATACTGTAAATCTTGAAACTGGACAACTGCAATGTTCTGTGAACCAGCCTTCCAGTTAGCACAATTAAGCCTCTACAGATGTATCACGCACCGCTCACACACCAAGCACTGAATAAGCCAGAGATGGCTCAGTCACATCCAGTCTATAATATCTCACAAATGATTGCAGTGATGCCCAGCTCACCGCAGCACAAATGTCCTAAATAGAAACAACCCTGAACAGTGCCCAGAAGTATAGCCATTCCTGGAGTGAGCTCGAAGTCCTGATGGAGATTGTAAAAGCTACGGAACATGTTATCCGTTTCTGATGAAGAAAAGTTAGACTAGATTATTGTAATGCATTATTAGCTGGCTGTCCTGCATTCTCAATAAAAAGCTACAATTAGACCCAAATGCAGCTGCTAGAGTTCTTACTAGGTCAAGAAAATATGATCACATAACACCAATTTTATCATCTCTGCACTGGTTACCTATTAAGTTCTGTATCAATTATAAAGTATTGCTACTGACCAATAAGGCCCTAATTTTTTAGCTCCAGTGTATTTAACCAATATTTTACCGCCCTACAATCCATAATACTTTTTAAGATCACAAAACTCAGGGCTTCTGGTAGTACCTAGGATATCTAAGTCCACTAAAGGAGCATTTCACATTTGGCTCCTAAAGTCTTGAACAGCCTTCCTGATACTGTTCGAGGTTCAGACTCAATCTCCCAGTTTAAATCTAGATTAAGGACACATCTCTTTAGCTAAGCATTCACATATCTCATATCCTTGTACTCCAGTTATATCAGATCAAATGCACATGACTATATTTGCTTAATGTTATGATCAGCAGCTATGCTAATTATTTTCCATTTGCTTTTGTGTTTTATCTCAGGATGTCCATCCGGAGGTAACTATAGAGTATGTAAGCTCCAGTTTGGATCCAGCCTATTAATATGAAGACTTCAGATACCTCAACAGCAGTGACAAGACGGCGCCAACTCCGGCGAGGACTTCAGATGTCCCAACACTAGTGAAGAGACGACTCGAGAGGACTCCAACTTCTTACAGGACTTCAGATGATCCAAACTAAATCAACATCCACCAATGCTAAATTTTTCTATATATCCTAATCATTTGTTAACAACATGTATTCTTTACTTTATTGAGCTCATTGTGCTCAATCAGCTTTAAATTAATACATTGTTTAAACTAATGCATTGTTAGCTAACTGCATGATTTGTATATGTACAATTCTGAAATACATAACTTGGACACAGTCGCCTCTGATAATAGATCATTCTAAATTGTAATGTAGACATGTATTTTCAGTAAAGCTGCTTTGAAACGATATGTATTGTGAAAAGCTCTATACAAATAAATGTAAATTTAATTGAATTTTTGTGTCTTTGTAACATGAAATCGCGTTTACACCCAGTGAGAGAGCAGCTGACTTGAAATAGGTCTCCCATTATAATTGTCAGCACAAGAGACGAAGAGCTGCCCTTTCATAACAAACTCGTCCTCTGCACGCAGTGGTGGACTGAGACAATAATTTTAGGCCGGCAATTTGACTCCATCCCAGGCCACCTCCGCTGCTGTCACCTCCACCATGTTCATGTAATCCACCGGACTGCTAATCTTGTAGGTTAACCCTATTAGTTGATGTAACAGGTAAAATATTCTGCATGAACGGTTCCAATTAGAATTAATTATGTACGTTATGCCCCATTATAACTCCGAAAACAAACATGAAAATATAAGAAAATAACAAGTTTTGATGAAGTTCATTAACATTATTCTTTATATATTGTAATATTTGAACCAGCTACACATTTAAAAAAAAAAAAAGTGCTTTATGTGCCTTTTTCCATTTGCTTAGAGGCATTTGTAAACTGCAGTACTAAAGTTCAGCAGTAATAAAATAACTTGAAATTTTCAACATCTTTTTACATTGTCTTTTTGCACCAAATTATAAAGTAGTATCGATAAGCAGTATCGGTATCGGTATCGATAAAATTCAAATGATACCCATCCCTAACCATATGTGTACTTGGTTAGATGATGCTCCTGTGAGCAATGCAGAAAAACCTTTGTAATGTCCCTGCATGTTAGCTGCTACATCTGTTGCATTACCAATACACTTTTTGATGTCTATGTCCATCTCCTCTAGGGTCTGTTTCACAAGCTCCACAAAGCTCCATGAGTCTCTCGTGGACAACATCAGTAACATATCGCAGAACTACAGCACACTGGTCTTTGGATGTTAAATCCTGTGTTGTGTCCATTTGTATTGAGAACATCACTGCCTTTCTCACTTCAACAGCAATTTTCTGTTGAATCACATTTCTAATTAATTCAATTACTTTATTTACAGTTGTTTTGGACATCATAGTTATCAAGGACCCTCTTCTTTTAGTTCCCATATGCTTCTTGCTCTTCTCAATACAATCACTAACATGTTCTTGTAGGCAGACATCATACTTGCTCAGACATGATTAACAGTCATGTTTTCAAAATCATTTGTAGCTTCATGGCTGTGCCTTCGGTATAGCTTAGCCCACATTTACCAATTATTTTCACTACATCAATCACACATTCCATGACCTGCCTCCTCTTTCTGACTTGGTCTCGATGAACATTCATTTGCTTATCAGTCAGAATCTATGGATGTCTGCTTTGCTGGCTTTGAGAAAAAAAGGCTTCTCTAATGGATCTTGCTTCTCTCATGTTCCTGTACTCTCTGATGGGCATGTTTCCAAACCTGCATACCTCCTTTGACAAATGCACTGTCACTGCCTGTAGTTTTTGCAAATGCAAGACATACTAAGCAGAACAGGGAGTGATTTCTTTCATTTTATGTCAGCCATTTTCTGTTTGTGCCATCTTTTGAATTGAATACATCAGGAATGGCTCTTTGAGTTGTTTGAATTTGGTGAATTTGGAGTCCAAAAAACATGGACTAAGGATGGGCAAAATAATCAAATAGATTATCACAGCTTTTGCTGTCTCTTTCATCTTTCCCTGAATCTCTCTCACTCTACACATCTAGTTGCTCTGCAATATGAAAGAAATATTACCCACTTTATATTAGGTGGCCTTAACTACTATGATCTTATTTTTTTATGTTAGTACAATGTACTTAATACATTCATATTGTACTGCAAAACACTTCTGCTGCTATTGAGGTGGGATAAGGGTCAAGTTAGGGACAGGTTTGGTGGTGTGGGCAGGTTTAAGGGTGGGTTAAGGTGTAAGGGAATTATTATAAATGTAAATATAGCTGCAAGCAGTGATGATGGGCCCAAACCACGGAGCCACTGCCACCCCGGTGGCTTCAGGGCAACTGTGCATGGCGGGCAATAGGCATTTAAAACAAGAAAACATAAAAGGACTATGTCAAAGTCATTTGAATTTACCACAATTACTGCAGCAGTTGGTGGCGCTATGACCACAAACCACAACAGCCACATCTATGAGATCATTTAAATTTAGATTAATTTTATGTCATAGGATGTCATAGGTCAATTTCAAATGAGTGCAGAATGCCGTCCGAATGCTGATGTTGTATTATCCTAACACTTCTCTGAATGTTTTTTGACCTACCTGAGCTACAGTTTACACGCCAATCTTATGCACCAAAAGCATGCTTTCATTTAATTTCAATATGGGTGGTATCCGATGAAAAAATTTAATTATAAAATTAATAAATGGAGCCAAATCATGGAAACTGCAAAGATGATTTCCAGAACAGTGTCAGGTAAGCGTAAGATAAGTGTCTAGATTTTTCTGCTCACTTATGGAAGTTTATTATAAACAGCCACTTTTATAAAATCATGTGAAATTTACTTTTTTTTTTTTTTTTTTAAATAAATGTGAATTATATCAATAAATAATTCATTTAAAGACATATGTGTCATACATGATCCTTGTAAACAAAGCACATGACCTTGTGTAATGCCCATGTCTAGAAAACACACACTCCCTCCTCTGTAAAAAACACACAGATGTTAGTCCTGTCTGAATGAGCACATGAAATCACAGATGCTGGGTGATAAGATTTGTAACTCAATTGTTGTTTAGATAACTCTGTCTGAATAGTCATATAGTGTCATAGTTCAATTTCAAATGAGTGTGAAGTCATCATTTGCAGTTCAACATTTTTATAATCAGTATTATCTTGTGTATTTTATATTTTAATTAACCTAATTATCAAAATAATTATATAAGTGGCCAACAAATGAACTGGCTTGATTAGCTGCTTTGGGTGTGTTTGATTAGGGTTTTAGCTAAACTGAAGGACAGTGGCGGTGCGTTCCAAACGGGATATATGGCCCTCCGAAGGGCACTTCAGAGTGACAACAATTATGGCCGCCATATTGAAGGGTCGTTCCAAACTGAAGTGTTTAAAACTGGCCACTTCAAATAATAAATAAATAAACTAACATTAAAAAAAAAGGCACAGCTTGAACAATCTACTCATCGTTCAGAGCGCATTTTTTTGGGTCAGGTTTTTTGTGTCAGCCAGCGTCCAAATTGTGCAACGAAGGCGCTTTATTTATTGTCTCGTTAAGATGACGCAGAAGTGCGTTCCAAAACACCCTTCGTCCCTTCGACACTCTCACTCCGGAGGGTAAAGGGATTAGGGCATAGGGATGAGCCATAGACTGTACAAAAAGATGGACGCCGCGACGCCGCTTCCTTCCATTGTATTGAACTGAAGTCAAAACTGACACGTTACGCAAACACGTCAAAAAAAAAAAGTTTGGAGCCTGGGCATGCGCAGAAGGACTCGTCAGTGGAGCCCGGAGGCGGAGTTGCGGTATCAAACTTCCGCCCAGACGGCTGCGTCATCATTGATGTATTTTAAATAGGCTATATAAATTATACACAATTTAAAATTCTACCTATAAAATAATAGGCTATTCTGTTTCTAGAGCAATAATATTTTTGAAACAGCAAATTCAGTAAATAAACTCAATATAATATGCCAAACAACTCTAAAATGTCAGAAACGGTCCTGCCATTTTAAATAAAGGGTTAAACTAACGTTACAGGAGATCGATTGCTGTAGACAGTGCTCTATAATTAATTAGAGTAGGCTATCATTAGTTTTGTCCTGCTTATTATTGTTTTATACCCATAAAAATAATTAGTAACTGCCAGATAACGATCACCTGGTTTTTCCCGTCATATTGAACGTTAGGCGCGTTATCTTTACTAATTACATTTATTAATTAGCTTATGAAGCCCACATTTAACGTTACCGAGAAAAGGTCAGATATCTGTTAGATCCTGTAGGTCAGTTAGTACAGATTACTGCTGAACAGCCCATTATTTTGTCGGTGTGAATAACACAGAAATTGAAACTTAATAGTTAGTTATATATCTTCAATCTCCCCTCGAAGCTCCGACAATCCTCAGAGAAGCTGTCAATCAACTGTGAATCACGACGACACGCCCCGTTTCTATAGCACCAAATTACTAGCTAAAATCAAACTTATCACAAAAACGAACAATTGAATATAAATCAGCGTGATAACAACTACCTTAAATGACCAAAACCATCTTTCGGAAAATTTTATTTGAAGCATAATTTATTTTTATGTTTTAACTTAAGTCTCATTCGTCTGCATTGAGTGGGCGGGGTTTATGACCTGTACTGCATCCAGCCTCCAGGGGGCGATCAAAGAGCCCGCAGCTTCACTTTTCAGGATGTATGAGGCACACCCGGGATGAGCCCTTCCGAATGGAATGTAGGGTGGGTCTTCAAGAAAAGGTTTAACCCTTTCGCACGTAAGTTTAAAATATTCTGGCTGACCCCCCAGCGTGAGTTTATTAAGGCGACCGTTATTTAGAACGTATCACTTTATGGTTTCCATGGTGATGCGTCATTGCTTGTTACGTGACACACCGCAGCACTGGATGAATGATGATCTGCTTTCATTAAATTTTTCCTTTTTTATTCAAAATATTCACAAATTTGTTAGTTATAGCATGAAATATCTAATATTCCGATTGACAAATATGTGCAAGTGGATGTGTTTTGCTGTTTAAACACCTTTATAATGATCATGTTAGATGAGCCATATGCGCGATGGGCACCGCCATGTTAGTTTGTGCCGCACAGAGAATCGGATCTGATGGATTTACAACCCGTGAATTCATCCACTTCTTCCGAAATACATGAAAGTAAGTGAGTCGGTGAACTGAGGAAGAATAGAGTAAACTTTAAAGTTATTTTCACAATGTGATCACACCGGTGTGATCGTACACTCCTGGGACCAGCCAAGACTGATCACACCGGTGTGATCGTATGTGTCAAAGGGTTAAAGAACTGGGGCCGTATTCACAAAACATTTTATCTTACCACTAAGAGTTCTCCTAAATAGCAGTAAAAGTTCTTAGCTAAGAGTTTTCTCTTAAAACCTATTCACAAAGCTGCTGAGACAAACTTTTACTAAGGAATAGACTGAAGTCTTAAGCTAAGAGTAAGGGCGGGGTTGACCTCGTTGCTATGGAGTATACACACAGCGATTGGCTGATGGGGGAGGAGTCAGCAAATTAATCATAGAAATATTGTAGAATGAGGTGTCATGTTTCCATATTAAAATAAAGGTTTTAAAATACAAATGTTGCCCTATTCAAATAAATGTTTTTTAATAAAAATGTTCCCATCTATCCCTCCGCCACCCCGCTCCTCACTCTCGGCTGGGGATTTGGGGAGAACTTTGGTTTTGGGCTAAATTTCAAGCTCGAAGCCCTCGATCCCTTTGGACAGCACACCAAATACGCTTATTATATATATATATATATATATGTTTTACTTTGTTCAATCATTTGTAAGTGTGAACTCATGAAAACCATTGCTACAGGTAATCAGACAATATTTATTTATTTATTAAAGATTTATTTTTGGTATCTCATCATAGATTCAAATCTATAAATCAAAATGTATTGCATTTATGAAGAAAAAGGCTCTATTGCTATTCCCTCAATGGTGTACAGTGTCTTTGGGTGGATTAGGACTGTTTGTGATTTGGTCTTAGTGACTTAGGAGTCCTCTTGACTACTTCTAACCTTTCACAGATTTAGGAGCTAGTTTTAGTGCTAAAATGCTTTGTGATTACTCTTAGAACAAAAATTTAGGACTCCTAAAATTAGGACTGACACGCCCATTATTTTTAAGAGTTTCTCCTAAATCGGCAAGTTAGGAGCTACTTTTAGCCTTAAGATGTTTTGTGAATACGGCCCCTGATCAAGGTTTTAAAACAGACACTGACACACACACACACACACAGGGGCTCCGCTAGCAATTTTGGGCCCTATGAAAGAATATGAGGTTGGGGTCCCTACCCCACCTATTCCGCACCAAGTCAACCTAGCAATCTAAAATATTTGTCTGCAATTTAATAATGACCTATTGCGTTTGACCACTAGGTATCAGTATTTAGTCAAAGACCTCCCATGGCTGTAGCTAGCACAAGCAGATGATTTATTATGCAAATGTAAATGTAATAGAAAAATACAGTAGCCTACAGTAATCAAATATTCATATTCATACATTCTTAACAGTAGAACCGCCAGGGGTCGCTGTATACCTAAAACCGCCATGCGGGTAAATTTTACCCACGCTCATTACACCTGTTTTTATATGGCTAAAGAACATATTATTTCACTGTATTATGTCACTGTCTTCACAAAGTAGTGTCTAGAGTCATGAAATGATTATGTCTAGTCATCAACTATATTTTTGTCCTGTTGTTTTATGTTCAAGGCTTTTTTTATGCATGCAGGCTACACTAATCACTTTTCATAACGGTCAAGCTAAACAAGTCTGCACTGACAACGAGAATTAGAAGGACGTAAATACATATTTGGGTGGTGTAATATTATAATAAATCATATATTAAGATAACCCATGTTATTTAAATGACTAAAATAGCCGGTAACGCTTTAAATTACAGCCCGGAAAGTACTGCGTAATTACAACAAATTTACAGCGTAACTTTCGATAATTATAGTGTACTTATACAGTAAGTACGTGTAAGTATAGGGGAACAATATGTAATATGTAAAGGAATAAAGGGGTAACAAATTATTTATACTGTAAGAATTTTAGAACTAAGGGGTACTTACAGTGTTATTATAGACAACAATCTTACATTTGGGAGCAATTTAGCGAGAAAATGCACTGATAAAGTTAAGGAAAGTAGAAAGAACTATTGCAGTCTTTATTAATACATGGTGAAATATGCTTTTGTTTCATGTAGTTACAGGGTAAATATGACATTACAGGCCGTAAATTAAAGTGGAGCTTGTTACACTCTTGTTTCATGTAGTTACAGGGTAAATATGACATTACGGGCCGTAAATTCAAGTGGAGCTTGTTACACTCTTGTTTTTTTACAGGGTAAGTAATAATAATAATAATAATACTAATAATAATAAATGCAGACAATCTGATATCACTTGGAAACCTTTATTTGAAAAACAATTTATTTCAAAACAGATTTAAAGTTACAGCACTTCTCATTTGTTTCTCTTCCTTGGCTACCTCCTCCTCTTGTTTCTCTTCTTCTTTTTTTAGACGATGAATCTTAAGAGAGAATCCCATTTGCTATTCTGTATTAAAAAAAAAAAAAAATACAGTACACCCGGAAATGTGCTCACCGTTTACTCATCTTTTACCCTCATGCCATCTGAGATGTATACGACTTTCCTTCTTAAGATGAACACAAAAAGGATTTTAAGAAAAAAATAAATCATCTGGGAACGCTTTATATTGCAAGCTCAGGTGTTCCTAAAAGTCGAAGCATCAAACAGCACATACAGCAATAACTACAGTAATCCAAACGACCCCAATGGATGAATCAATGTCTTCTGAAGTGAAACGATACGTATTTGTCAGAAAAATAACAAATATTTTAAAATTTTAAACTTTCGACCAACTGTCTCCTGCGCGTGCATGCGAGGGTTGAGATTTCATGCTTGACGTAACTAAGAGTGACGTGAGAGTGTCGAGAAACTCACGCGAGAAGTCATGAGGAAGATCACAAGAATTTTTTATTAATGCTCACAACAAAATACAAAGAATAACAGAAAATGAGAATGAGAAACAAACGAGACAGAATAACAGAGACGGCAGTTCTCGCGCGAGTTTCACATGAATCTCCCGCGAGAACATCATGAAAGCTTCACGTTGCTCATTACAATGTGGTTCCTTGAGCGCAAAGTCGACTCTCATGCAGGAGCTGTCGACAGTTGGTCGGAAGCGAAAAGATGAATAGCCTAAACCATTTCGGGGTGTACTGTATTTTCTTATAATACAGAACAGCAATGGGATTCCTTCTTAAGATTCATCAGTTGAGAAACAAGAGGAGGAAGCCAAGCGAGAAACAACAACAAC
Organism: Anabarilius grahami; assembly: GCA_003731715.1. Classification (NCBI taxonomy): domain Eukaryota; kingdom Metazoa; phylum Chordata; class Actinopteri; order Cypriniformes; family Xenocyprididae; genus Anabarilius; species Anabarilius grahami. The sequence goes on from RJVU01073043.1 coordinate 8,958,085, forward strand.
CAAAAACGGACAAATTTGTTACTTTCTGTCAGGACTTTAGAATTTGAAATGAAAAGTTGATTTAAAAAAAAATAAATGAATAACAAGTTAGACCTGTTTTTAATAAAGTTGTTTTTTCAAATTAAGGTTTCAGAGTAAGTGATATCAGATTGTTTGCGTTTTTTTAATTACTTACACTGTAACTACACAAAATAAGAGTGTAACAAGGTCCACTTTAATTTACGGCCCGTAATGTCATACCTACCCTGTAACTACATGAAACAAAAGCATATTTCCCCATTTATTAATAAAGACTGCAATAGTTCTTTCTACTTTCCTTAACTTTATCAGTGCATTTTCTCGCTAAATTGCTCCCAAATGTAAGATTGTTTTCATAATAACACTGTAAGTACCACTTAGTTCTAAAATACTTACAGTATAAATAATTTGATTGTGTCCTTGTTGTTACCCCTTTATTCCTTTACATATTCACCTTAATTATTTACATCCAAAGTTTATTGATGCTAACTCTCTGTAACTATTGTAGCAATCCTGTCCTGAAGAACAGACTCTTACTTTTCTCGGAGGCTCTGGATCGCTGTCAGATGAGTCGTCAGATGCTGAGCAAACCCAGGACGCCTCACTGATCTCACCACCATCAGACTCTCCCTCACTCATGGCTTTTAGGGCTTCTACCTCTTCGGCATCCATAAATTGCTGGCGTTTACTCATTGTGACTTTATTTATGAACCGATAACCGCTAATTCAGTGAGTGAAAGGCGTTGCCTAGAAATGTACAATGTTTCAGCATTAGGGGACGCAAAAATGACAGCGCGAAAATACAGGCATTATTTAGCGGGTAAATTTGACCCTCGCGGCGCTTATAGGTAGGCCTATAAATGCCCCGTTTTTTTATCTGGTTTTATCTAAGCAATTTTTAACACCAAGGGATTGTAAATTACACAATTTTAGTAAAAGTCAATGACTGGGAGACTTGGATGTTTTATTGAAAACCTGTTATGTACATTTGAAAAACAGCCACGGGTAAAATTTACCCCGTGGCGGTTCTAGTGTTAAACAAAACCAATTGTTTAGTCAAAAATTCAAGAAGGTCCAACTTGTACTCGGCCTTTAAAGTAACATAGTTCTTGTAATTGTTAATTATAGCATTTATTACAATAAGGATATAATTACAGGTAAGACAATTTTTTCTTTCTTTCTTTTTATAGCATTTGTTATGAAAAATAGCAACTCAGTTAGAAACTATAGCTACAACATGCCACAGTTGTAATATAAATCTTTAGAGAAAAATCTATTCCCTTAATATCCATTATAAATTCTACAACTAGTAAAAATTTGCCACAATAAATACAATAGAATAAATTCTAGTAAATGTGGTCATCATGAGAAGTTTAAAAAGCTTGCAGGATGATGTTTTCCCCTCTTTTCATCAGTCATTTTAGTGGCTGTTTTAGGTCATGTTCAAATTTCTCCGTAGCGTTTTAGTATTCTCAATAGAATTCAAATGGGTTGCACATTTTATCATCAGCGTCGCATAGGAACAGCTCGCGCAAATATTAACACTTTTGGAGTGCTCTGGTGAACGCGCTTACGGTGATTCGCGCGCCACCCATGCAGAATTAGACAACTGGGCTTCAGTCACAGTCATATTGCGCAGACAATTGATCCGTTCAGTTCGTATAGCTTATAAAAGCTCAGAACGTGCGATACAATTAATTAATCATCTGATTCTATTAAAAAATTTAATTATTGTACTTTAAAACATCAGGATTTTATCTAACCTTATTTAAAAATAACCCTATAGTGCTATCATTTGGTTATTGTTACATGTGCCCTGGGTCCGTGTTCTATTTTCATCATATGGACTCCATTTCCCACAATTCCCCATCTAGGAACCAATCACACACTCACACCTGTTTCCCATCAGTGACACTTTATAAGCTGCACTTAGACACACACACACACACACATGGCTGAGTATTGTTTAGCCATTGGTTTGCATTCTGTTTGTTTCTTGCCTTGCCTTGCCTTGCCTTGCCTTGCCTTGCCTTGCCTTGCCTTGCCTTGCCTTGCCTTGCCTTGCCTTGCCTTGCCTAGCCTAGCCTAGCCTGTGTTTTGACTATTTCCTTGTTTTTGATCGTTTGCTTCCTGCCTTGACCATTGCCTGTGTTTTTGGATTACTCTTTTGCCTTGCCTTCCTGTTACTGTTTGCTGGTGATCGACCTACTGCCTGTTTGACTACGCTCTTCTTATGAATAAATCCTGCACGTGGATCTCCAACTCCGTTGCCCAGCCCCCTACATTACAGTTTGATGCAAAAACTTGAGAAAATGAGATCCAGGCAGTCCAGCAATGATTATGTCAGAGATTAAATTTGAATAAGGAATAAAAAATTTATTAATTTAAAGATTATAGAGACAAACAAATAATTAAGTAATTAATAGTTAATAATAAAATCTAAAGTATTGTATCTAATAGATGAAGATGAAGATCAGAATATAGAGAAAGAAGGAACAAAGTGTAAAATTTCCACCCACTAGCCCAACGACGGCATCTAGTGGTATGGTCGAAGGAATTTCGCGTGTAAGTCCTCTGGCACTTCTGTAAAAATCATCTTAATTTAATACAACTTTGATTTCTAATTCAATTTTGACTTCGTGACAAATTTAATCTGACTCCAATTATAAATGACTCTAAATTTCACAATTTTCTGATGTAACAGCTGATCATAAGATTAGTTGTGCTTTAATTTGGATCTTTGATTAATCTGGATCTCATAATTTCAGTTATCCATTCATTATAGACCCAAATCGCTTAGAAAAGTCACTTCGGCCGTTTTAGTTCTTTTCACGATCACAAACTCGCCAGTTCCGGTCTTAGTCAGAGGGTGCAGAGTTTACTAATGCATTTGAGTCGAACCGCCACATGCTTGTGAATACAAAAATACAGTTTTCTTAGTCACGGTACTGCAACTTGCTAAGCCAGTTGATATACAAAAACCAAAAAGTCCTATGATGTGCCCACATGCTCCTTTCATTGAGCTTTTAGTTTTAATCTATCCTGACGCAGATTTGCGGAAATATGGACTCCAATAATCTACTGGTCATAATGATTTAGAGGAATCAAATTATATAAAACTAAATCATCTGGGAACGCTTTATATTGCAAGCTCAGGTGTTCCTAAAAGTGAAGCATCAAACAGCACAAACAGTAATAACTACAGTAATCCAAACGACCCCAATGGATGAATCAATGTCTTCTGAAGTGAAACGATACGTATTTGTCAGAAAAATAACAAATATTTTAAAATTTTAAACTTTCGACCAACTGTCTCCTGCGCGTGCATGCGAGGGTTGAGATTTCATGCTTGACGTAACCATTCATTATAGACCCAAATCGCTTAGAAAAGTCACTTCGGCCGTTTTAGTTCTTTTCACGATCACAAACTCGCCAGTTCCGGTCTTAGTCAGAGGGTGCAGAGTTTACTAATGCATTTGAGTCGAACCGCCACATGCTTGTGAATACAAAAATACAGTTTTCTTAGTCACGGTACTGCAACTTGCTAAGCCAGTTGATATACAAAAACCAAAAAGTCCTATGATGTGCCCACATGCTCCTTTCATTGAGCTTTTAGTTTTAATCTATCCTGACGCAGATTTGCGGAAATATGGACTCCAATAATCTACTGGTCATAATGATTTAGAGGAATCCAAGATAAATCAAGATTAGCATTTATTGTTTTTGCCAGGCAGGATAAAACATCAATCAAAATAATCAAAAAGAATACATCACACAACTGATCAGCATAAAATACAAAAATACAGTTCAAAACAAGATATTAAAAAGAATTTCAAAGAGTCAGCATACCTGGCAAGTAGAGAGACACACAGCAATTGTGCGGGAAGCTCTGACTACAGATTCTTCCCTGAGTGGTTTGCCAAGTCCCTTTAAATACCCAAATCTTAACAAAAGGACAGTCAACATTTAGCACCCAAATATTTATGCAGCTTTTGTTGGACCCTTTCTCGTGCCCCAAAGGGTCACACGCCTGGTTTTGGGGAACAAACAAATGGTTAATAAAGATCTTTATTGGGGCGTCTCCCACACCAGGAGAACAGGGTTGGTTTTCTTTATTCTTGTTCTTTGATGTGGGAGTGGAACCATCTTACCAGTCACACCAGAAGTATTTACATTGATGTCACTTAAAACAACTAAGATAATACATTTGTGAGGTTTACATGGCCTGAGGGGAAGAAGAAGGTGTGAGGAGTCAGGAACTCAGCATGGGGGGGAAGAGAGGAGGTCGAGCTAGGTATCGCAGATCCTCACTTCAGATTAGAGAGTTTTTATTGTTTTATTACAGGATAGGAATCTTGAATTCAGTCTTGGTGAAATCCATCCTTACAAAAGTGAAGATATTTGCAGAATGAAATGAGAGGTAGAAGAGAAGAAGCAGAAGCAGAAGCAGAAGATGCAGAAGAGATGCAAGAAGCAAAAAGAGCAAAGGAAAGCAAAGCAAAGCTAAACTATCAAAGACCCAGTCCGTTTTATACCATAAGCATAGGAAAACTTACATCCCACTCCAACTTATGTTTTGATCTAATAAGAAAAGGTCAAACAGATTTATTCATTATGTCATAGTTGGGGTAACGGCTAGGTCAGATTGACTGGTCAAATGTCAAAAATAGATGAAAATAGATATAGGGGTTGTTTTGACACCCTTTTTGGGAATTTTGCAGATCTTACATTATCACATGTCTGAAGAAATGGAAACAGACATATTTTAATATAAAAGGTACATCAAGTTCAAATGAGCAACTAATTCTGAAAACAATATCGCTTCTGCAGTACTTGGCAGGCGTCCAATATCTAACCACAAACGTGTCAACATGACCTGTCACATTGGAACACTTTGAAGAACAATTGAATATAGCAAGCATACATACTCTTAAATATAAAAGAAGAATAACCATAAAGGGTACAATAAAGAGTAAACACTTGAAAATATGAGGATTAATATATGGAGTAGGAGTACATGAATATATGAAATCAAAAGTAATATTGATAAATCATAAACCATAAATGATTAACATAAAATATGAATAAAATGCATAAATATGAATATTGACCATTTTGGATTCCACCGAGTTATACTATAATATTACATTTCCTTTCATTTCTTGTCCTCAACCAGATCACTAATCTGCTTAAGTTACACATACTACATTGATTAGAAAAAAACACATTTGAGTTTCTTTTTCAATGTTAATATTATTTGATATAGAAGTAAATGGTGAATAATTCATGAGAATTATTTAGTAAAATGAATTCATCTCAAAATACAGAAAACAAATATATTAATCTGAAATGTAGTAAATTCATTTTAAATTCATCCAGGTTCAATTACCAAACATACAATCTTAAATGAATTTAAATCAAACAATGATTTTACAAGATATGAGACACTTTCTGTTTCCCTTTTTTGTCCTTACTTTAATCCCTTGCCATCGCAACGCCATTTGAGATATCCTATAATCGTTCACAATTTATCATCTTCAGTGTCTTTGTTTCATGTTGACCGACTTTGGTGGCAATTGAATGAAGCCCTATACGAGGAGTACATAAAAAATCAACATTCAAACCAAAATATCTGACTTCCTGTTGGTCGGAGCTAATGACTGTACATTAGAAAGTTGTCCGGCTCGATGAGAACAATATATGTACAGAGTTTGGTGACAGTAGGTAAAACTAACCCCCCATCTAGGGTTTTGCCCATGTCTACTGGCTGAGATCTCTGACATGTGTGTTGAGTTTCATGCAATTCGAAGCATGCCAAAACGAATATTGAAGTTTGATCTGTTGCTATGGCAACAGTGTTTAACCCTTTGAGCGGTACGGTCCCACATATGGGATTTTTATTTCAGTGCCCCTGGGCGTACGGTCCCACATATGGGATTTCGAACGTTCAGCGACGTCACATAACTGCCAGATTCAAACTGTGATTTCGCGCTCTGGCTGCGAGACGGACGCGCGCAGCTCTTGTCATATATCACAACTATGCAGTGTTTTCAGCCACATAACGTTTCTTTTAAGGTTTCAGACATTTAAATACGCTTAAGCACCATTAAAACAATATATTTAGAGTTTATAAAATACACACTGATGTCAGACATCAGTGGAAGGAGTAATAACAATCCATTCATATACAATTTGCCGACATTTATTCATATCAGACACACATAATGGGCCCAAGTAAATACAAAGTTTACTCTATTATTCTTCCAGTTCACCAGCCACTTACTTGCATATATTTCGGGAGAAACTGATGAATTCACGTGCTGTAAATCCGACTGACAGGACTCTGTGAACTGCAGCGCAAACTAAGATGGCGGCGCCCATCTCACGTTATAGATCAAGATAAAGATCATTTGTAAAGGTTTTTAAACGACAAAACACACTCACTTACACATAGTTGAGGATCGGAATATCAGATAGTTGATGACATAGTAAGCAAGTTTGTGAATATTTAAAATAAACAAGGAAAAACAAAATAATAGCGATCCATCTGTCATACAGTGTTATTGTGGCTGCGTTCAGCGCTCTTGACACGCATGACGCGTTGCTATGGAAACATTAAAGGCAAACGTTCTAAAATAACGGTCGCCTTAAAAAAACTCACTCTGGGGGGACAGTTAGAATATTTTAAACTCACGCTCGAAAGGGTTAAAATACCAAAAATCTTTTCACAGGTCTATATTTGACCTCTCTTGATATTATTCTGATGAAGTTTTGAAGCAAACCGGTTAAAATAAGAGGGTGATCTTAAAGAATTTTGAAAGTGACACACTTCCTGCTGCCAGTTGGTGGCCCTATAACTTTGATTCACAATAGTCACATCCATGTGATCGGACTCCTACAATGAACACACAGCTGAAATTTCATCAAAATCAGTGTATGTATGCAGAAGTTATAACACACTCCCTGTTTCCCTTTTTCCGCCATAAATTCGTTGCCTTGCCATGGGCAAACTGTTTGAGATATCGAAAATCCACTCGCAAATTAGCATCCTCAATGTCTTGACTTCATGCTGACTGAGTTTGGTGGTGATCGGATTAATCGCTTAGGAGGAGTATATCAAATTCCAGAGCATGCGTTTTTCAAACAAAATAATCTCATCTCATTATAGACATTGGAGATGCAGATCAAAAAGCAATTCCAAGATACCTGTGGTGCAAAACAAGCAGTACAAAGCCCTGAGGAACCATCAGCTGGAGGTCTCCCCTAAGAGTGACCACAAAGCCATCCTGAAGTCACTGAAGGAGGAGCAGACCCGCAAGCTCACACAGCTGGCAGAACAATATGAGCAAAGCATCAATGAGATGATGGCCTCTCAATCGGTAAGGTACACAAGCACCAGAGGAAAATTACCCTTTAGTAGTCAAACCACACAATTTGTCCTTAGAATGTCCTTAGATTGTTAGAATGTTGGGTGAGTTTGTAGCCTAGGTTATAAACTTGAATTTTTGTCTCTTCACCTGATAAATGTATTGAAACATACACTGCCAAAAAAGGTTTAGATTGACTTACTTGCTTGCAAATTTCACAAATATTTAACAGCATGTAACACATTGAATTAAATACAACATTTTGAAGTAGAAAGACTGAAATAGAATTTTCTTATGTACTCCAATAATCTTTACAACTTTGAAATTTACAGTGTAAAGTAGCCTACTCACTGAGTGTATCTGTAGTGTAATTTTTTTCACATCGCCTCTTTGGAATTTGAGAGAACCTGTTAAAATAGAGATGGAGTGTTTAATAAAATTTTGTTTTCATATACAGTCAGAAGTTTTAACATTTCCCTTACCAGCCAGAAACATATTAAAAACTAGCTACTGGCTAAAACCGTTTGAGAGTTTCCCTCTAGTGGTTCTGCTAGGAACTGCTAAAATAGGATTTACAAATTGATTATCCACAACCAAGCCAAAAGTTTCTGCTTACACCAACAGACCAAATGAACACTGATTGTTAAGTGAAAAATTGCTGCTTGTATATGCAGTATTGTTTTTATTCAGTAGGGACTAGTATAGAAAATGAGGCATTACTGAGTGTTTTAGATAATAATTGCAGCATATAACTCTCTCAGTTACGTTTAGATGAAGAGCAGGAGGCTGAATGTCAGGCTTTAAGGCAGCAGTTACATCAGGAGATGGAGCTCCTCGATGCCTACCAGAACAAAACCAAGGCGCAGATGGAGAACCAACATGAGTGTGAGGTGCAGAAGTTGGAACAGAAGGCGTCTTTGCAGGTGAAAACAGGTGAGCTGTTTTTTTTTTTTAATTAACCTCTGTAATTCATATAGGATAGATTTGGCCATAACTGGTCAAACTGTGAACTTGGTGGTAATAAAATGGAAGGAATCTTGTCTGAAATATTTCCCAAACCTCTGTTCACAGATTGAAGAAGAGCTGGCCTCACTTCATAAGTAACGGACCGAAAAAATCAAGCATTTATTTGAGCGTCAGGAGCGAGAACTGAGATGTTTGATTCAGAGAGTGTGCGGCTAGGATTCGGAAGCTTAGCCTCGTTTGACTTTCCCAAGGATGAGGCCAGATGATCCAACAGAGGTGAAAGGGACTGTTCAACACTGATGTCTTTGGACACATTGTGCCTGCACTGTCCCTGATTGTTGGATATAGATCATCCAAACAGTGACCATGCTGGATCAGTATCTTATAACTCATATCGGCTGTGAGAACTTCACTGATATTCTGAAAGGAGAAACTAAACAGCCACAAACACAAAAGTGGTTTGGTGGTGCATCACTGAGCTCAAAAACCAAAAAGAAATATCTAGACAAACTGACCTTTTCTCCATGCCATTGTCCCACTTTTGGTATAAAATTAGTAATTCAGGATATTTTAGTACAAGTAAGCACTTTGATATGTTAAGTACGATCCCATCATGTTAGGTGGATATGAAGTGTGAAATGCCTTTGGTGTCATCAAAGGACATTGTGACTGTAGAATGTGTCCTGCATCTTCACCGTGGCTATTAGCTGTTTTTTGTATGTATCACAGAGAATGTGACAACTGTTGATGAAAACTTTACACAGAAGCAGATTTTCAAGCAGTGTCTGATTTTAAAATATGGTGAATACATTAAGAGCAATTAATTAATTTCATATTGTGGAACCCACGCTTTATTTCTTTTTACTTAGAAAAAAAAAAAAGGAAAAAAAAGAACTAAAAATGTATTCAATGTTCAGTATCCTAAATTAATTGGCATTAGTTTTATCAGGATGTGAACTTATTACATTGAATCAGTTCTGTCAGAGTTACTGGTATTATTGCATGCACTTTAAAAGACAAATTCAGGTTGTGAAGTGGAGCATGAATCTGTCAGAGATTTTAGCCGTGTACAAATAAAAGTGGTCATAACAGTTTTGTTTTCATGGCTATTGATACTGAACATGAGCTTTATCTTTTATATAAATACCTGCCAAATTGCCAAATGCCTTTAAGTTATGTTGATGAAGGTTTTTGTTTTCCCTATTTTGCACAGTTTGTTGAATTGTGATTCATTCAATGTGGACTTATATAATGTGGAATTATATTTATTTATATAAATATTTGTATATGATAACCTAAATAGGGTTTACATATGTATTGATCAGTCATTGCCAACAAAGATCTATGGAACTCTTGTTCAGTGAAGGCAGAGGAACGGAAACTTATTTTTGTAAGTAAAATAGAAAGTAACTTATATTCTCATGCATCATGTGACAGCCTTCATGTCTGGTGGAGCTATAATGTGAACACCTCTGTGTAACAGAGTTCATGGCTTGCTGTCATTTAAGAAAGACACCACTCCAGCAACTAGTAGAAGGGGTTCAGTTGATTCTTAATTCACAAAAACATGTACTTTATAGGCAGATTTGTGGTGTGTAATAAAAGATTCTTTGGGCCAACTACTATCTTTTAGAAACTCTGACCTTTCCCTCATTATTCATGAGCGTCTCATAATGTTTTATTAGTGATCATTGAGGTGTTTTCTGCTACTGTCTTTTAGGGCTTCTCCAACAAAGCCATTGTTAAAACTGCCATTGCACAAATTAAGTGATGTTTTAACAAATAAACACAATGAAGTTTTGATTGGCTAATAGCATGCTAGGAAATATTGATCTTTTTCTTAAACGTAATAGATTGATGCCAAGGCAATTATATTCATTAATTTATTTTGGTTGCTGATGTTAACACAACAAAAGATTGTATTTCTGTGCATCTCAAAGTTTATACTGTTCAGTATCTGACCTCATTATGCCCTTTTGTAAGTGTAAATATGATTAAAAAAGACTAAATCTCCATCTCAGTTCTTGTATGGCTTGGTCAGAAGACCACCAATAGTAATAACAATTTTTCATAATAATAAATAATATTAATAATAATAATAATAATAAAGCAGATTGCACATTATTTCATCCAATATAAAACAATTTGTGCAATGCTCCCAATATAAAACAATAAAAAAAAATTCGGAATATTTTATTTTTGCTTTTGAACTGTAACATAAAACAATACAAGACGGTACAAAACACATTATACATGTCATGAAACACAAAATGAGAAAAAAGGGAAAAGAAATGATAAATTATTTAAAATAAGCATAAAAAAAAAATTTATAATAAGATGGGTGCAGGGTAATGTTATATACAGGGTATATTTAAATACAGGGTATTGTTATTAGTACAGTGTAAGACCTAAATCAAAAAGAGAGTCCATCTGTTCTATTGAAGTATCTTCCATATAGCTGATAAAGGGTTGGCAAATTTGATAAAACACTTTACTTTTATTCCTTAAACAGTATGTTAGTTTTCCAAGGGGATACAGTTGTTGACCTCAGATAGCCACAAACTGATGGGGATAGCAGTATCAGATTTCCACTTCATTGCAATGCACTTCTTGGCAATTATTAGCAGAATTTCTGTAAGGTTTATGGTGTAAACCTGTTGAAGATTAGAATTGTTATAGTTACCCAATAGGCATACTTCTGGATCCATTGGAAAATTGACCCCATGAATATCAGAGATAATGTTGCATACTTTTTTGCCAAAATGAACTTATGGACAGGTCCATGTGGAATGTAAAAATGTTCCTTCACCCACTCCACATCTAAAACAGAGAGGTGACATTTTTATTAAACTTATGGAGTTTTGATGGTGTGATATAAAGTTGAGGTTAAATTTTAATCATTTTATATCTAGAGTTCAAGTATGATGTAGCACCATCCCTCATTGTTCACCCCATGTTCCATCATCTATGTTAATGTCCAAATCTTGTTCTCATTTGACTTTAGATTTATCGAATTCTGTTAGTGGCTTATTTATCGTAAGGAAGTTATGTATTCTAGATGTTATTTTGTATAAAGGTTGACTCGAATAGATAAATTGCTCCAAATGTGTTAATCTAGGTAATTTCAGTTGGGTCTAAACTCTTAAAAAATCTCACAACTGCAGATATCTGTTACGTCTGAAAACGTTCAGTATTGTGTCCTGTTGGACTCTGTTATGTTATACACTGCGTGTGACAGGTTACAGTGCCTTTAACCCTCTGGGGTCTGAGGATTTTTGGGGCCCTGGAGAAGTTTTGACATGCCCTGACATTTGTGCTTTTTTCAGTTGTTCATAAACATATACATGACACAAGTGTCATTACACTGTATTCAGCACAAACTAGGCTACCATAATATGTGAGGAACATGTATGTACATGTTTGTATTTTTGAAGGAATAATGTTTATGCGTGGTTATTGAAAAAACAAAAAACTTAAGTCACTGAAATAAGGCCAAAAAAAGTATATTAAATCTGTGTTCATAAGGCTTCTGGGTATTGGAGGTTGTAGACTAGAGTTTTTGCTTCAGAATTATGTAAAAATTATGCTGCCTACTCCTTCATATAAAACAATATATTGATTTAGTTTTTGTAAGACACTTTTTGTCAAGCAAAACAGTATGCATGGAGGCGTGAATGATCGTGAATAATGGATCATTCTCACCTGAGAAGACAAAAGAATTGAATAGCAATGAGCTGAAATGACTTGCATATTAATGAGCTCTTTCAGTCAGGTAGGCTGTGAAAAAAACCCTCTGTAATCATGTCTCAGCTCCATTTAAAATAATGGTATTCTATTATATTCTTTAAAATATAATGTATTTCTGTGATGCAAAGTGTCTGAACAATTATGTTACCTCTATGGCATTTCATATAGGCTTTTAGCTTAAAAGCAGAGAAATATTGATGATTCTTATATGTTTATGTCAAATTTCTATACAGAGGAGTAATATTTATTCTATATTTTATTCTCATCACTATGAGTGCTGGATACTGTGTTTTTTAATTCATACTTGCAGCCGGAGGGCGCTCTGTACACCTTTAGTCCACAAATTATTCTAAAGAAGAAGAGGACATTTCAGGAATGGTGTTTTCAATTCATACTTGCAGCCGGAGGGCGCTCTGTACACCTTTAGTCCACAAATCCATATAAAGAAGAAGAGAACCAGGAACTAACTGTATGTCTTCTAGAGCTCACCATGGCTTTAACTTCCAGATAAACACTTTTCAAGATAATAAATACACGATTGAAACTATGTCTGCATGTATTGACTGAATTTGCGTCTGAATAGCGCTCGCTCCGTGGGCGTGGCCGCATTAGCGGATAATGAGCTGAATCACGGACTTCTGACATGGCTCTCTTTTCATACAGATTACATAAACACAGAAGGTTTGTTTTCGATTTGACTTACACGATTTAAAAGCTGACATCTCAACGTTTCTTTTGACATAAGTGTAATTTTTTTGTCATTAGAATTCACTAAGTTACAGTTCATTTTCTGAGAACTATCAGATTGGACTTCGTTCAGAGGGAGACGAGAGATCACGCATCATGTTAGTTTTCTTTATTTTACAAAAAGCACAACATTTTGTTTTTACTCTGAGTGTACACAAATAAAAGAAGATATTCCACAGATTAAAATGGTGTATAACTCTTAATTATATGTGCAACATTGATGGAGTATTTTGAGTCTCTTTCACACTGGTAAGAAAAAAACCGCGATAGTATCGCCGGCGTGACCGTCAGACCTCAGAGTGTTAAGGCTTACAGCAGTGGTTTACGGCAAAGGTCGAAAAACGCCAGGTTGGCGGTAGTATGATAAACGTGATATGAACGAAGCTACACGGTGTGGTTATTGAGTCCTACACAAATACAACATTTGGAGAACGAGGATGTCTGAACTCGTCTTACCACCACCGCCTCCTTTTCTACCTGTTCCTGGTGATCCAGCTGTTCCATGGGATCGCTGGCTGACATCGTTTGAGGATTATTTGCTGGCTTTGGGACACTCGGACCTAGCGGAGGCGAGGAAGTGCGCGCTCCTGCGCCATTGTCTCGGGCAGGAGGGCCAGCGAATCTTCGCCACGCTTACCTTATCGGATGATAAGTACGTCACAGCCACGGCCGCTTTAAAGGCTCACTTCAGCTGCGGAAGTAGCCGGCGGATGCATCGTTTTGAGTTTCGTCAGAGGACCCAAAAGCCGGGTGAGACCGTTGCCCACTATGTATCAGCATTCGATGAGCTGGCTAGACTTTGTGATTTTGGGGTTTTGGAGGATGGACTTATTGTTGACCAGTTAATAGAGAAAACTTCATGTAACCAACTGAGGGAGAGACTTTTACTAGAGCCAGACTCCACGACACTGGCAGTTAGAAACGGCTCTAGCGGAGGCACGCAAGTTCGTTCGCGCTGTGCACGAACCTGTGACGTCATCACCACCGTTAGTTCAGCACACAGCGACTGCAGAGGCAGCTGACAGGGTGAGTGACAGTTTGGATGTACAGAGAGTGGACAGGGGGCCCAGGGAGAGTGGGCACAAGAGCTGTAGCAATTGTGGCTCTCCTAAACATGCAACCAGAGATCAGTCATGCCCTGCCTAGGGAAAACGTTGTCGAAACTGCAATAAGTTGAAGCATTTTGCACTCTGCTGTCGCTCCTCTCCTGCTTGCCATGATACTGCTGCTGTCCCCATAAACACTGTACAGACCTCACAGCCTTCATTCAAGCTCTGCACATGTCGCATGGGCACAGCTCTCATTCCACTCCTCGTGGACACAGGGGCTAAAGTGTCAATCCTGAACAAATGCACATATGACCGCTTCTTCAGTCACGTGCCTCTGGAAGCAGCAGCTAAACCCCTGTTAGGCTACGGCCATTTACCCATCATCACTCTGGGTGTGGCCCGCCTCCCCGTCAGATATGATCAACAATGTGCGCCTGCCACTAAGTTCTGCATCACCCGGAAGGGAGCTAACATTATGGGCCTAGACTTGTTCCTTGCCCTGGGTTTTACTGTGAGTGATGCTAGGGGCCTGCATGTCCTGCAGGTTGCCACCTCCTGGCCTGACCACTACCCACAACTATTCAACATGCTGGGTCGTATGACTGGATTTGTACACCAGCCTATGGTTGACCTGTCGGTCCGCCCTATTATCCAGCCCCTTCGGCGCATTCCCCTGGCTCTCCGTGACGCGGTGGAGGCCGAGCTTCATCGCCTGATGGAGGTGGACGTCATAGAGCCTGTTGACGCATCACCGTGGGTGTCTAACCTGGTAATAGCCAAGAAAAGGGGGGCGGACTGCAACTCTGTGTCGACCTCACAGATGTAAACAAAGCCATCATCCCTGATAAGTACCCCCTACCTACAGGTGAGGAGCTCACTAGCCATTTCCACGGCCCCACTGTTTTTAGTAAGATGGACTTACATAACGGCTACCTGCAGGTCCCTCTGACACCGGCCAGCATGGACCTTACAGCGTTTGTCACGCACGTGGGGGTTTTCAGATTTAAATGCATGGCATTTGGACTTTCATCAGCCCCAAGCTGTTTTCATAAGATAATGTCACTCATACTGGCCGGTATCCAGGGTGTCTCCATCTATCTGGATGATGTGGTGGTGCATGCGGCCTCCACCGCACTGCATGATGATCGCCTGGAGCAGGTTTTTCAGCGTTTCGAACAGCATGGCGTCACACTGAACTCTGAGAAATGCATGTTTGGGGTTGAGGAGGTCGAGTTCCTGGGTTTCAGACTCTCGAAGGAGGGCATCGCCCCAATTGTGTCCTATACTGAGGCCATTCTTTCCCTGCCAGACCCACAGTCACCATCCCAGCTGTCGTCCTTGCTGGGGATGGCCGCCTACTACCTCAGATTCATGCCACACTACTCTGACTCAACGGCCCCCCTGCGCCGGCTGCTCAGGAAGGATGTTCCGTGGGACTGGACCCCAGCCTGCCACGAAGACGTGTGCATCATCAAACAGCAGCTCACATCCCCACCCACACTGACCCATTTCAGCTTGATCGCGCCCACCATGGTCACCTGCGACGCCTCCGGGGTGGCGCTAGGCGCTGTGCTCTCCCAGACTCAGGAGGGGGTGGAACACCCAGTTGCTTTCGCCTCACGGGCACTTACCCCTGCAGAGCATAAGTATTCAGTAGGGGAGAGGGAGGCCCTGGCCTGCCTGTGGGAATGTGAACGCTGGCATGTTTACCTATACGGGAGGCCTTTCACCATCCGCACAGACCACCAAGCGCTGACAGCACTGCTGGCGACTCAAGGCTCGGGGCACAGGCCCATGAGACTTCTGAGGTGGGCTGACAGGCTTAACCAGTACAACTTCAGCCTGGAGTTTTTGCCTGGGCGGGCCAACACGGTGGCTGACCTCCTGTCTAGAGCGGTGTCGGTGACGAAGGAGACGGGCGGGGTGACAGCAGACACAGAGAGCGACGAAGACTGGGTCCACATCCTGCATGGGCCCCTCAGTCCAGTAGTCACTCTGGCGGAGCAGCAGCAGACCTCAGCTGCTGATGAGGCCCTCACGACGCTCCGTACCTATGTCCAGGACGGCTGGCCTGACAAAGTGGATGACAGGCTGCTCCCCTATTACCGTTTCCGTAACGAGCTCTCCTGCTGGGGGGTGGTGTGGCTGGCCCGTGGCCACCGTGCTGTCGTTCCGGAGATTCTCAGGTGCAGAGTACTACACATGGCGCATGAGGGACACCTGGGGGTGGTCAAGGTGAAGCAGCGCTGCCGTGACACAGTGTGGTGGCCCAACATAGACCCTGATGTTGAGGAGATGGTACGTAACTGCGCTTGCTGCCTCCTGAGTGGGAAAACTGGTCAGCCCACCACAGCCCCTCTCACCCCGACCCCTTGGCCTTCTTCACCCTGGGATCATATTCAAGTTGACCTCTGTGGCAAACTTCACGGGGCACCTGCTCACGCTCGCTACCTGCTGGTTGTGCACGATCTTCATTCGAAGTGGCCAGACGTTTTTCAGCTGAGCTCCATCTCTGCACACACCATCATCGACCGCCTGGACAACCTGTTTGGGCGCTGGGGCCTCCCTAGTGTCGTCACAATGGATAACGGGCCCCAATTTGCATCTGTGGAGTTCACAGAGTTTCTCACGGTACGGTCCATCAAGCACATCAGGACGGCAGTGTATCACCCAGAGAGTAATGGGGGGTGGAAAGACTGAATAAAACTCTCAAAAATGGAATCCGAGCCTGTCTGGAGGAAGGGAAAATCTTCAGCGACACGCTCAACCAAACTCTCCTAACCATCCGGGCATCCAAGCACTCCACCACGGGAGTGTCACCTGTATTGCTCATGATTGGGCGTGAACTAAAACAACCACTGGACTGCTCTAGAGCTGAGCTAGCTCCGGCACGTGGGAGCCCAGAGCTCCAGAAAGCAAGAGCTCAAGTGAAAAGTTTGCAGGCTCAGATGAAAGAGAGGTTTGATGCCACGCACAGGGTGAAAACCCCCTCACTTTCTCCAGGGGTTTGGGTCAGGGTCAAACACCTCCACCGCCAAAATAAGCTGCAGTCATACTGGTCAGAGCCCCTGCGGGTGACTAAGCAGTTGGGGCCGGCTACTTACAGACTGGAGAATGGGACTCGTTGGCACTCAAACCGCCTGCACAGAGTTGCAGCCCCCACTGCACCTGCATCACCTCTGTCCCCAGCAGCGGCTCTAAGTTGGCAGCCCAAGCCAAGAGTTAATTGGGGGGGGGGTAATCCACCAGCAGCGCCCGTTGCAGCTTCACGGCCAGCACGCCCTCAGAGAATGAGGGTCCCGCCCATCTGGCATGGGGACTATGTGACAGGGTGATAGTGACACTGGGAAATGGAGGCTAAATGTTATGTTTCAGTTTCCGGGGGGGGTGGGGGGAAAAATGTTATGTCTGAAAACGTTCAGTATTGTGTCCTGTTGGACTCTGTTAGGGACAACTCCATCTGGAGAAAGTCTGTTCTTCCACTGGGGGACGCAATAACGAACGGCAGTGTTTAGCTCAAGGAGAGCTAAGCTTAGCGCAGAAGTTTGTTACATATGAATCAGGTACGATGGGTTAAAATGGTCCTTTTCACTTCATGGGTTATTGAAGCTCCTCAACGCAATTATTCTAGTGAATATTAACCTGTGGTTCAGCTGCAAACGGCGTGTGGTTGCTGCTTCTAACGTTACATTTCTAATGGCTGGTCAGATTGGACTAATCAACATACTGTAATAATATGTCTTGTGCCAGTCCTTAGGCTGGTTGTATTGTATAATAATTATTATAGGATTTAAAGTATTACAGTTTAGTGTAGTAATGTGACCAATGAGACAAACAACCTCCTGATAATTGGATCGAGTATGTGGCTATTTGAGCTCCCATTACTTCCCTTGGCAGAAGACAACTTTGTCTTCCCAGTAGCTAGCGAGTATTCAGCCTAATGTTCCCTTCCTCCGAGCACGCTAATATTTCTAACTAGCAGAAGTTATATTTGATAATTCTTTTTTACAATTCCAGCCAAAGGTTCTGATACACTCGACTGAATGTTTCTAAAAAAAATACACAGTGTAAATAGACACTTAAAGGCTTAATTGTACAAGAGTGAAGGAGAAGCATAAATAATGGACCCATTACTTTAAAGAATCTAGTTTTGTGATTTTAAAACACTGCATATGAAAACTACTTCTTTTTGTCTTCACTATTATTCTAAAACGTGGTCTATAGTATCAGTCAACAGGATGATTTTTTATTTTTTTTTCCACTTGGAGTCTGCATTTAATTTTCTTTAACATTTTCATGTTAAAGTGATTAAATAAAAATGACATTCAAAATATAGAATATTTAGAAAATATAGAATAACAGTCTAAAATATAGACTGACACTTGTTAGGAATTCATACTTGTTACATAAAATATCAAATGATCCATGAGTCATTATAAGTTAATCTCATTTACACTGCAGCAGACCACCCTAGAAAGTATTAAAAGAGTAATCTTTGAACTCCTCCACTAGAGAGTTTTACTTTTAAGCAATTCTGCAACAAAAATTAATTCAATACTTACAAAAAATACGCTACCATTAAATTTAACTATATAGTACCTTTAGGTTGGTTATCAAGAAATTGACTTTGTGAAGGGCATCAGCGCTAATTATGTCATAATGTGTTGCTATTGATAATTTATTTGAAATTATTTAATATACAAATATACAAAGCTCAGAACTGCAGTTAACTAAATTATTCTAGGTAATCAGTTGGTGCTGAGTTAAGCTTGCAGCTGTTTGTTCGAACTCCTTATGGCTAGCAGTTGGCATGCTCAGAAATAAATGTAGCTTTGACAGCGGAAACTAGATAGGGAAAGGTGGGTGTCCGGTTCAGACACTTTTCATATGTCAGGACAGGAGTCATTCAATTGGGGTCACTGTACCCAAGTATCATAACTAAGGACCTTATATGGAACACGACCAATAAAAACAAACTCTGGATGTCTTGATAAAAAGGTATTAAACACTTTTCCTTCAAACATAATTAACAAAATAATCAAACATTTAAGACTTAAAGAAAATGTAGTTCGAAAAGATTGTTCTTTCTACTGAAACCTTATGCAGCTGAATTATTCAGTTGGTGAATGATAATTTAAAATGTTAACTTTGATTAAAAAAGTTAGAAATGATAATAAAGCAAAATGATATTTATTTATCTACTCAAAATGAGGGTGGTTCCATGAGTTTTATTATTTAAAATGTTAAAACATTTAATGTGCTTTTTAAAAATAAAATTTGTAAAATGTTTTTTTTAGAACTCAAAACACAATAAATGCTATTTGTAAATCATGTTCTGCTTTAGCTGTTAATGTCTGGGCTAAACACTATATCTCTTGAAGGTATTTAAGGCTGTGAGTGATGAGAAGCTTGATAG
>RJVU01073043.1:8980764-9009163 GCA_003731715.1 Anabarilius grahami
AGGCCAAGTGAAATATCTTCAAAATCCTCAATGATGTCTACAAAGTTTACATCTGTCATTATTTTGGTATAATTAAGTGGCAGTTTTTCCCTGCAGATGATGAGTTTGTTGGTAATCTGGGTAGAAATACACTATTTTTTGAGTCTGTGTGTCTCTTCCATTGTTTAAGTAAAATCAATTATTGGTATGATAGCCAGAAGAAGCCAGAAGAATGGACAGTAGGCTATGTGAACCCTTCATGCTGAAACAGAAAAGCCCGAACAGTTGCTTTAATGTTGAAAGCCCAAAATTCTCTGGAATGTTATTGTATGCTGCAGTATTTAGATTTGCATTTTTTTCATTACTTTATTATTGCTTGTATTTTTTATTACTGAAATTGCCAAACTCATTATTTAGAAGAGGATGTTATATGTATGTGGATGTATAAGTATATGGATATTTCTGGCCTAGTGTACATTTTCCAGGCATGCATGCAAAACATTTTTGACCTTGTTGTTTTGTGAATTGTTTTGCTGCTACAACATTGTAATTTTCCCACCCACAGAGATGAATAAAGGTGACTTACACTCACTTACACTTCCAAAGAAAGTGTACTTTAAATAATTTTCATTATGTGTAACTTCACCATTATAACAGATGTAGATATATTCAAGCTCTATTTATGTACTGTACCTGGCAGACAGACAGAAAGTTCACTGAAGAGGACCCAGTCATATCAGAAAGGGGGCCGTGAAAAGAATGTCTGTTTTAACCTGTTTGAAGATTCTGTTGTGTTTTATTTTAAATGTTGACAAAAATACATAACATAATAAACTTATTACAAATTATCATTGTGTAAATCAATGTAAATCATAAATAAACTTTTGCTAATTCATTCCTTCAGATCATGTTCACAGTGTATATCAGTTGGTTGTGTAAGCTGATTTTTCAACAATGTACATGAAATCTAAATGCATTATTTTGCCTTATAAAACAACAGGTAAAAACAATGTATAAGAAAAGGAAACACCAACATGAGTATATTCCTTTATGTGTGTAATACAAGTAATACAACTTTTCCAAACACATGATTTTGCCTAAGTGGTAGATGATGAACTAAAATCATTTTACCTTCCCTAGCATGTATCCCATAGATCATGCACTTGCTGCTTCTTGATTTAGCTATCAAAAGACCCATTAAATATTTACATGACCCTTAATATTGTAATTTATGATCAATAACTAATTGATATTAAAATATTTATTTTGTGTGGGTACCATTTTATGTTAGTCTGGGCCTTGCAGTTCAGAGCAAACTCAGTGAAGGCCTGTATGCAGAGTTATTTACACCATGCCTATTCCTTGTTGTTTAAAATGGAGCTTTCAGGTTTTGTCTTTCTATTAATTTACTGTTTACTGGGTTTTACCGTATACAGTACAAGAGTGCAGCACAAGATCTAGTGAATCTAAAATAATTCTACATTAGTGCTGATGCTTTTCACTGTGATTCTGAAGCTTCCTTTTGAGTGTCAGGTGATTTTTGGCGTGCGTGTGCCACACCCAAAAGAAGTGAAACCTGTCTGTGGACCAGATTGCTTAAAAACTCTGGTTGTTCTTACTGATAGATTTTGGTTCGCTATTGTATTCATGCAGTGTTTTATGACTTATTTTTTATATACATATTTTTTTATACATTACATTATTGTTAGATCTCTGGTCATTGAGGATATCTCACGGCTGCGTCCCAAACTTAGGCAGCTGATTTGTTGCCTTGCTGCAAACAATAGCTTTGCATGCAGTGTTTGAGCTTGGACATACCTGCTGAGGCATCATAATGGTTCAGTGATCTACAACAGGGTAGAGAGAGCTTTGGTGACAACTAAGCAAATATTTAATTACTACAAAATTAATTTCTTGCTAGAAATGACAACAAGTGGAAAAAGTTGGTCAAAACTAGGGATGAGCGAGTACAGCATTATCTGTATCTGTATCTGTTAACCATATGAATTATCTGTATCTGTACTCGGAGTGGGTGGGGCCTAACCCGGAAGTAGGCGGGGCTTGTCTTGAAATGGGCGGGGCTTTAACCGGTATGTTATTTTAAGCATGCAATTGATATGGGTTGATCAGAAATTGTTATATTTATTGCTGAATAGAAAAATATTTACAGGACAGCATCAGGATTGAGCTTCAGATCAATGGTTTTGATCACGATAGCAAACGAACTATATTACAGAAGTTTTGCAACAATGAAAACAAAACAATGCAGTGCAATTATGAAGTAAAATGTAATGAACAACATAACTTTCTTTTTTAACTTTTAATTTTTTTATGAAATACACCAAAAAAGTGTCAGACACTCGGTGCGTGAAGTAAAAAAAAACTGGTCAGAGCCAGCTGACTTAAAAAAAAAAAACTCTGACGACCGGCAGAGAGAGAGAGAGAGAGAGAGAGAGAGAGAGAGAGAGAGTGTGTATGTGTGTGTAGCTTAATAATTAATTTGTAATATTTATAACACTAGCTTACTACCTTTATGTTTTTATGAAATACAGCAAAAACGTGTCAGACACTCAGTGTCTGGTTACTGGTTAGAGACAGCTGAAGGTTTAAAAAAGAAAAAAAATCTCCGACAGACAGAGACGCGATGCGAGTCGCGTTCTACCAAGCAAGCACCACGTCTGAACGAACCCACGTTTACCAGAACTCTACTGGTTAGTAAGTACGTATTATTAACGTTACAACCCGAAATAAAAAGCTGAAGAAACCCTAAACGTTAACGGAAAAGACCGGCAAACCCGAGTGACTGAGGGAGAGACAGAGAGCTGTTCTGTGTGTGACTGTGAGTGAGCAGAGCGAGACACAGCAACACAATACATCTGTATGTGTGTAGGGGAGGGGCGCTGTGACTAGCCTATCACAGAACGCTGACACAATCAGCTACCCAATGATGATTTTCATTCAATCCGAGCGCAGATATTGACTCGTATTACTTGTATAATACTCGTACTCGGCAGAAGTGCTTTATCCGTACCGGTTACTCGTTTCAGCCGAGTATCCGGCTCATCTCTAGTCAAAACGTAGATATACACACAAACTGACCACCAACTGCAGCTTTCAGATGTCATCTTTATTTTTTAGCTCAATTGTCACAGAATGGAACGCACATGATTGTGGGATATCAAAGGCAATCAGATCAATCAGATGAAAGTATGACTGTGTCCGAAAACTGAAAAATGCTGCCTCCGCAGGCAGGATAAGGAGGTAGGAAGGTAACAAGGCACGTCTGAATCCAATGATCATGCCAAAACCTGTCTCCTGAGATGCTTTCATCTGATAGATTTTTTGAAGACAGCATAGATGTATCCTTCACTACATTTGATATCCCACAATCCTGCACATTCCATTGTTGTTATCTATCACTATTGATGTAATCTGTCAATGTTACCCTGAAGTCTGTCCTCAGAAGTCTGTCCGAAATCAGTTTTGTGAGGTACCTTTGTGCGCAAACGCTGCCTGCTAAGTCATTGCCTGACAGGGCAGCGAGGCAACAAGTCAGTTGCCTAGGTTTTCGGATGCAGCCTATCTGTCACGGTTCCCCTGTACATTCCCTGAAGTGTTCAAGGTTACTAATCACCTGCACCTGGCACAGTCACCACACTATTCAGCTCCCCTTCAAAATGCACACACATTTTTTTCCTGAGGCTAGAGTATTTTTCCAATTGTTTTCAATGGGAGCGCTGCTTTTTTAAAACGGCAGGAGCGTAATGAGGCACAGAGTGTCTACAGGTGCATCTCAATAAATTAGAATATCATGAAAAAGTTTTTTTTTTTTCTTTCTGTAATTTAATTCAAAAAGTAAAACTTAAATATATTCTAGATTTATTAGACACAAAGTAAAATATTTTCAGACTGTTTTGTTTTAATTTTGATGATTACAGCTTGCTGCTCATCAAAATAAAAAAAATCCGCATCTCAAATGATTAGAATATTTAATTTCAAGTTCTATTAAATTACCATTCTCAGGGTATAAAAAGAGCAGTCATGGGAAAGTCTGCTGACTTGACAGTTGTCCAAGACAATCATCAAGACCCTCTACAATGAGGGTAAGCCACAGAGGGTCATTGCTGAAAGAGCTGGCTGTTCACAGAGTGCTGTGCCAAAGCATATTCATGGAAAGTTGACTGGAAGGAAAAAGTGTGATAGGAAAAGTTGTACAAGTGAAAGGAATGACTGCAGGCTTGAGAAGATTGTCAGGCGAAGCCGATTTAAGAACTTAGGAGAGCTTCAAAAGGAGTGGACTGAAGCTGGAGTCAGTGCATCAAGAGCCACCACACACAGACGTCTTCAGGAAATGGGCTACAACTGTCACATTCCACGTACCAAGCCACTTCTGAACCAAAGACAACGTCAGAAGCGTCTTACCTTGGCTAACGAGAAAAAGAACTGGACTGTTGCTCTGTGGTCAGGCAGTGGAGAGGAGAGGCACAGAAACCATGTTACTTGAAGTCCAGTGTGAAGTTTCCACAGTCAATGATGATTTGGGCTGCCATGTCATCTGCTGGTGTTGGTCCACTGTGTTTTCTGAAGTCCACATTCAACGCAGCCATCTACCAGGAAATTTTAGAGCCCTTCATGCTTCCTTCTGCTGACAAGCTTTATGGAGATGCTGATTTCATTTTCCAGCAGGATTTGGCACCTGCCCACACTGCCAAAGGTACCAAAAGCTGGTTCAATGACCATGGTGTTACTGTGCTTGATTGACCAGTAAACTCACCTGACCTGAACCCCATAGAGAATCTATGGGTATTGTCAAGAGGAAGATGAGAGACACCAGACCCAACAATGCAGATGACCTGAAGGCCGCTATCAAAGCAACCTGGGCTTCCATACCACCTTAGCAGTGCCACAGGCTGATTGCCGCATTGATGCAGTAATTCATGCAAAAGGATGCCCAACCAAGTATTGATTGCATAGAAATGAACATACTTTTCAGAAGCCTGACATTTCTGTTTAAAATATACTTTTTTTAATTGATCTTCTGAAGTATTCTAATTTATTGAGATATTGAGATAGTGGGTTTATTGGTGGGTTTTTGTTAAATGTGAGCCAAAATCATCACAATTAAAAGCACCAAAGACTTAAAGTACTTCAGTCTGTGTGCACTGAATTTATTTAATACACGAGTTCCACAATTTGAGTTGAATTACTTAAATGAACTTTTCCACGACATTATAATTTATTGAGATGCACCTGTATTTCCCATTTATTAAAAATAAATTACCTGAAATTGAGTTACACCACTTCTCATCTCGAGTCTGGTAAATCCTGACAGAATGCCAGAACTCTTACAACAAGAAACTTGCAGGAACAGTTATGACTCCAATCCGTCCTGCTGACCTGTTATTCTCCCTCTTCCAAAATGGCCACCTGATAGAGGAGTATGCATTGGAAGTCTTGTATTTTAATATGTGGCATTAATGGCTCTTTTCCTTGTTTTCACAGATGCCCTGGGAGACAAACAACTGCACACTGGAACAGTATATCCTCTATGCCCTCCTGCTAAGTGGATCCTACTCCACCTCACGCCTGCCCCTGAGTCTACAGAGACTGCTCCAGCCCCAGAGTTCATCCCAGAGTCCTCTTCATCATCTAATCTGCTGCCTATTACACATCAAATTAAGATTACTGCAGAGACAGAAAGTAAGACTGTTAGCACTTTTAAACATCCGCTCACTTAAAAATAAATCACTTCTAGTCAACGACTTAATAACGACAAACAACCTTAATTTTATGCTCTAAATAAAACGTGGCTAGAAGACAGCTGCAGTTCAACAGTCCTCAATGAAACAGCCCCCCTAACTTTACGTTTATGAGTGTCTGCAGAGCGAGGAGAGAGGTGGAGGTGTAGCTGCTCTATTTAAAGATGTCTATCTATGCAAGCAAATGTCATTTGGTGATTACTTCCCTTTCAAATATCGGGGTATTGTGTTAAAAGGTGCTCCACGTATTTATCGTTATTAACAGGCCTCCAAAATACTCCCCAGCCTTTGTTGAGGACTTTACAGAACTGTTATCAACAATTTCCTCACCGTTTGACTGTTTTGGCATTACTGGGGACTTTAATATCCACATAGATAATGCAGAATTCAATATGGCAAAATAAATCATAACTGTTTTGAACACTTTTGATCTGACTAAGCATGTACATGGACCCACACACAATCGTGGACACACTCTAGATTTACTTATTAGTAAGGGTCTAAACATTTTATCCATTGTTATTAAGGATGTAGCGCTATCTGATCATTTCTGTATTTTCTTTGATATATTGATCTATCCTACTGTTGAAGCTAGATCTATCTCTGTCAGATAGTTGTATAGTTTTGTAGTTCAAGATTAACGTAATGTAGGGCTGCTCGATTATGGCAAAAATCATAATCACGATGGTTTTTGGTCAATATTGAAATCACGATTATTTAACACAATATGATTACAGTCATATTTCACAATATGAGTAATTTTAAATATCAGTGAAATTTAACAATTATCGATACTTCAGCAAAAACTAGGTTAACTAATGTAAGAAAATATCTTCAAAACAATTACATAAGACAAGTTAACAGCAATATAATAAGAACAAAGAAACTAATTACAAACAAAACGGACAAATAAATAAAACAGAATGAAAATACAAATCAAATAAAAAGGGTTTTAAGTTTTTCAGGAAGACGTACTAACGGTGGTATTCAGATAAGTAATAGCCTGCAACCAAAAATCTAATAATCAAATGTAAAATAACATTGCATATAACACTGCATAGTCTTACTGTACACATTAAATATAGATTAATCCTTATTAAAGCTACTTAAGTTATTCATTCAAGATAAGTGAGTGATTTTCCTTTGTCATTTGTTGTTTGAATATCATTAAAGGGGTCATGAACTGTGTTGTTTTATAATGTTTCCTGGGGTGCACTTATAATGTTACTATGCTTTTTGCATCCAAAATTGTCATAAATAAAAGGCATTTTTTCTACCCTGATTTTAGCCCTCTGGTTTGAACGCTCTGTTTTAAGGGGCGTGTCTGCTGTGAGACTTCAGTGTAAATGCCCACTACTGTGATTGGCTAACGTCTTTCCATTGGAAATGGACAAGTATTACTCTCTCTTTTAGCGTGTTTTTACTATTACAGCAAGGTTAACTAATCGTGAAAAGTGTTTGCATTAAATTTAGATCTATTATATTTAGATCGTGGCATGAAAGTTTGCAGAGATGAACACTGTGTAGCCAATCACAGACATGTTGTTGAGCGCATTAAAGCAGTGATCTCGTCATTGCAACTAAATTTCTGTCCACTAACAAATGCTTTCATCTTCACTAACAGTGCAAACACGATATAACTAATAGATTCGTTGAATAAAATGGGAGTTTTGCGTGTCAGTCACTGATAAAGGACTGTTTGATGGAGCAGCGCGCGCTGAAGCTGTCAAACGATTGCAAAGGGAACTTTCTTTGATCGCTTTCTTTATATAATTTAATCACCGTTAAATAACAGATTATTTTCATCCTACTAAGAGAAACAACGCAAGTTGACGTTGAGTCACGGGTTTGATTTACTGACACACAGACAAAGAACATCTGACTGTACATGAATCAATACATATCAGATCAGGCATTAGAATTAACACAGTTACTTACATGTTGCATTACTGTCGAGTCCAGGCACTGCACAATATTTTGTAATCCTCAACCGCATGTTTATTGCTTGGTAGCTCGATCTGGTTTAGCACCACGTAGGCCTATGTTACTTAGGCTACCTATTCTATGTCATGAGTGAATCGGTGGGCGGGCTAAACTGTCAGGCAGTGATGAAGTAGGCGTTGATCTTCTTCTGCGGAAGCGGTGCTTGCTACCCTTTGACGTCATAGATCCCCACTTTTTGTCGTTTGCTGGGTCTGGTGTCAATAAAAGCTTTTATTGGACTAACAAGGAAGTTTTCAGCTCTAAAACTTGCAGGATATTCTCAACAACCTTCCCCTAGCTAGCTGACTACTTGTTTAATAGGTTGTCTTGATGACACCCAGATCAGTACAGTTATCCTTCTTCTTTGCTCATAAATACTTTCCGTATACACAGTTACACAACATTGAACTTCAGATTAAATGATGAGATTTAGCTGTAAAAATAAATAACCTACAGTATATATGGCACACATATGTATGGGGCAAACAGCTAATTACACATGTTAAATCAGAGATAATCCCTCTTGAATTTTTAATAGGTTGTGGAAAAGCATATTGAGGAGGCTGAAATTACAACTTGGCTAACTGAAAGGTCAGGCTAAGGGGAAGTGTCTGTGAGTATTTATATGAGGTAAGCTTGCCAGCAGGATCAGAAGGAGGTAGCTGCAGAAAACAGCAGTTTAAATCAGTCCATCAAATGAAAACAAGCTTAAGTGATTGGAAAATCTGGTAACACTTTATTTTACAGTGTTATTGTTACACTTGTAGTAATAACTATGAATTATGTATAATTACACGCAACTAACCCTAAACTAAACCCTAGTCCTAACCCAAAGTACATGTAGTTAATTAATATTTCTCTGTCTCTGCTAGTTGATACCGTCTAACCCTTAGGACTTTTAAATGTAAAAGAATAAACATCTTCCAGGTGACAGAGAGTGGTGCAGGTATGACATCAGAACCTGGAAGTCTAATTCAACTCTGGTTCCTTTGAGATCTTCCTTTGGGGTTTTATAATGGGGTTTTTCAATTTATGTGTAAAATAAAGCCTGTGGTAAACATAACTTGACTATACTTTGATGTTTTGTTAGGCAACGTAAATTACACACACCTATAACGAAAACTCGAATTTTAAAGCAGTTATGTTCATTTTTGAATTTTTTTTTTATAAGTGTAGTAAGGTTAGTTGATATGGGAAGAAGGATGCGGGAACCAGCGAACGTTCACAAACTTTAATATATAAAATAAACAAATACAAAATGAAAGTAAATGCTGGCAGACCCTCACGGACATCTGCCGGCCACACAAACATAATAAAACATAACATAAAAATCCAGGCCTGGTCCTCTCTCGTCCTTCACTGTCGTCGCTCCTCCTTTTATGCTTCTGGAGCTCCTCCGTGAGAGATACGAGACCGGTGCAACACGCAGCTGCAGCCTCGAGCCGTTCCCTCCCGGCTCTTGCCCCGCCCTGCTCATCACATGCCCCCATCGCCCCTCGCAAGCCAGGGGGTACCCACAAGACTGCGCTCTACTCCCCTTGGGGGCCAGTCTCGGCGGCCGCAGCACCTGGGGGTAAAGACAGACGGGACGAGAGAGGGAAGAGAAGAAAAAAAATAAAAATCTTGGTCCGGTTCCCGGACACACTGCCGCGCGGTCTTTAGCTAGCCAAGAGGCTCTTCCTCGTGGTGCCATGCGATGGTACTGAACGCTAGGTGGACGGCTCGATCCTCCTCCGCCCCCTGGCAGCCGGCGATGGCTCCTCTGGCTGAGGGCAGCCGGCAGCGAGTCCCCCGTTCCCTGCTCCTCCCCTTCATGGCAGACGGCAGCAGGCTCCGGCCCACGGCGAATGGCGGCGACTCCTCCGCTCCCTCTCGGATGGCAGCCACCCCACCTCGACCCAGCAGCATGGCAGCGAATTCTCTGTCCCACCTGTTGATCAATCGCTCCAGCACCACCGCCTTGGGCAGCCACTTGCGGTCTTCACACTCCCGCGCTGCCCGACCTCCTCAGCACCTCGATCCCCCTCAGCAGCGAGGGCTTTCCGACATCATGTCTCTCCTTCCTCCCGGGCATCGGCACCAATGTAGTAAGGTTAGTTGATACAGGGAGAGGGAGGCGGGAACCGGCGAACGTTCACAAACTTTAATATATAAAATAAACATAATATAAAATCCAGGCCTGGTCCTCTCTCGTCCATTACTGTCGTCGCTCCTCCTTTTATGCTTCCGGAGCTGAGTGTGTGCAGTTTACGTTGTAGAACAAAACATCAAAGTATCATCAAATTATGTTTACCACAGGCTTTGTTTTACTCATAAATTGAAAAACCCCATTATAAAAACCCCATAGGAAAATCTCAAAGGAACCAGCAGCGAATTAGTATTCCGGGTTCTGACGTCATACCTGCACCACTCTATTGAGCAGGCCTGAGGATTTGCTTTTGTTTGTTTCTTCTGTGTGTTATAGAAATATTTGCAACACAAACTTCTAAGGCCTTTAAATTATCGACATTGATCAAAACTTTGCTGAAAAACCTTTGTACACAATCTAATACATGTCTTCTGTTGTCTGATAGTTCATATTGGGCCCGTTACTCCGCTTGTGTACTTGTGCTCATTAAAATGCTCTGATACCAACAACTGACAAGCACTGTACTGTACATGCTGCGTGGTATTGATTTTTGGTATCAGAGCATTTTATTCTGGGCAGTTGGTAGGGTGTTGCTATGCGGTTGCTAGGGTTTTCTGGGTGGTTGCTAAGGTGTTGCAATGCGGTTACTAGGATACTCAGGGTGGATGCTAGGTGTTGCTACACAGTTGCTAGGGTGTTCTGGGTCATTGCTAGGGTGTTGCTATATGGTTGCTAGGGTACTCAGGGTGGTTGCTAGGGTATTACTATGCAGTTGCTAGGGTTTTCAGTGTGGTTTCAAGGGTGTTGCTAAGGTGTTCTGGGTGGTTGCTAGGGTGTTGCTATGTGGTTGCTAGGGTACTTAGTGTGGATGCTAGGGTGTTGCTATGTGGTTTCAAGGGCATTGCTACACAGTTGCTAGGGTGTTGCTATACGGTTGTTAGAGTGTTCTTTGTGGTTTCAAGCACATTGCTACATGGTTGCTAAGGTGTTCTAGGTGGTTGCTAGGGGGTTGCTATACGGTTGTTAAAGTGTTCTTTGTGGTTTCAAGGGCATTGCTACATGGTTGCTAAGGTGTTCTAGGTGGTTGCTAGGGTGTTACTATGCTGTTGCTAGGGGGTTCAGTGTGGTTTCAAGGGCATTGCTACACTGTTGCTAGGGGGTTCAGGGTGGTTGCTAGGGTGTTGCTATGCAGTTGTTTGGGTACTCTGGGTGGTTGCTAGGGTGTTGCTATGCAGTTGTTTGGGTACTCTGGGTGGTTTCAAGGGTGTTGCTACATGATTGATGAGGTGATCAGTGTGGTTTCAAGGGCATATGTACACAGTTGCTAGGGTGTTCCCTGTGGATGCTAGGGTTTTGCAATGCTGTTGCTTGGGTGTTCTGGGTGGTTGCTAGGGTGTTGCTATGCAGTTGCTAGGGTACTCTGGATGGTTCCAAGGGTGTTGCTATGTGGTTGTTAGGGTACTCTGGGTGGTTGCTAGGGTTTTGCTATATGGTTGCTAGGGGACTCTGGGTGGTTTCAATGGCGTTGCTACACGGTTGCGAAGGTGATCAGTGTGGTTTCAAGGGCATATGTACACAGTTGCTAGGGTGTTCCCTCTGGATGCTAGGATTTTGCCATGCTGTTGCTTGGGTGTTCTATGTGGTTGCTAGGGTGTTGCTATGCGGCTGCTAGGGTACTCTGGTCGGTTGCTAGAGTGTTGCTATGTGGTTGCTAGAGTAATCAGGGTGGTTGCTAGGGTGTTACTATGCAGTTGCTAAGGGTGGTTTCAATGGCGTTGATACATGGTTGCTAGGGTGTTGCTACACAGTTGCTACACAGTAGCTAGGGTACTCAGAGTGGTTGCTATGTGGTTGCTAAGGTGTTCGTGGTGGTGGCCTGGGTATTGCTATACTGTTGCTAGGGTGTTTCTATGCTGTTGCTAGGGTGTTCTGGGTGGTTGCAAGGTTGTTGCTATGTGGTTACTAGGGTACTCAGTGTGGATGCTAAAGTGTTGCTATATGGTTTCAAGGGTGTTGCTGCACAGGTGCTAGGGTGTTCTGGGTCATTGCTAGGGTGTTGCTATATAGTTGTTAGGGTACTCAGGGTGGTTGCTAGGGTGTTGCTATGCTGTTGTTAGGGTGTTCATTGTGGTTTCAAGGGCATTGCTACATGGTTGCTAAGGTGTTCTGGGTGGTTGCTAGGGTGTTGCTATGCAGTTGCTTTGATCAGTGTGGTTTCAAGAGCATATGTACACAGTTGCTAGGGTGTTCTCTGTGGATGCTAGGGTTTTGCTATGTAGTTGCTCGAGTGTTCTGGGTGGTTGCTAAGGTATTGCTATGTGCTTGCTAGGTTTCTCTGGGTGGTTCCAGGGACATTTCTATGAGG
Source organism: Anabarilius grahami (assembly GCA_003731715.1). Lineage (NCBI taxonomy): Eukaryota > Metazoa > Chordata > Actinopteri > Cypriniformes > Xenocyprididae > Anabarilius > Anabarilius grahami. The sequence continues at coordinate 8,992,979 of RJVU01073043.1, forward strand.
TTGCAAGGGTGTTGCTATGCGGTTGCTAGGGTACTCTGGGTGGTTGCTAGGGTGTTGCTACACAGTTTCTAGGGTTTTCTGGGTGGTTGCCAGGGTGTTGCTATGCGAATATCAAACTCATTTTAGTCTCCATGTGGCTGAGGCTTAGACTGTGGCTGTTGAAGACCAAGACATGTAAGTGTAGTAAGTTTCAGGGTTTGTAGGGAAGGAAGAGGACAAGGGTCGGCTTTTGACTGCTGACTGAGCTTTATTTCAAGTATTAGAATGTCCAACAAAAGTCTGTGCACCACACAACAAACAAAATAAACAATCCACAAAGGGCTTCACTCCAGGTTCAGTATATAATCCACAATAGGGCTTCACTCCAACTTCAGTATATAATCCACAATAGGGCTTCACTCCAGCGTTTGTCACGATCAGTGTCTCAGTCAGCAGTCCCTCTCTCTCTCACACACTCCTGCTTCTCCTGGCGTTTTATCCTGTCTCCGCGCCAATTACTGGAACGAGAAACAGGTGTTCGTGATTTACATTTAACCCACTCACTCACCATGCATCTCCTGACTCTCTCTCCGGCTGCAGACTCCGCTGAACCACGCCCCCCTTGCCACAGTAATCTTTGAACATTTGCAGAAATAATAACAAAGGGATTTTTGTAGGATGGGAACGTGCCATTTTTTTTTAGCACCACTTGCTTTCTTTTACAAAGAAAAACTGCCATTTAATATGTTTTTTCGCTGTATTAGACATATTTTCCAATATTTTTCTATATTCTTGTACATTCTTAAACTATATATGCAGACACAATAGCCTGCTACAAGAATTGTCATGGGTGAAAAGGTGAAATGTTTTCTGATTCAAAAAAAGAAAGGAAGAAACAAAAGCTGTTCAAGAATGTTTTTTCGTTTTGAATATTTATCATCACTGTTTTTAATAAATAGTGAGAAAATCACACTACAGCTTTTGCTTTACCTCCGTGGAACTAACTTTATTGCGGTGTGGTTGTATTAAGCACTTTAAAAAAACAAAAAAAAAAAACAACACAAGATGTGCCTGACTGCCAAGAAAATGCTAAGGGTCATTCATGTATCCACTTTAATGAGTTCCGAATGTACCCTCTTCCCAAAAAAGGATTTATTTACTTCAGTGTGTCATGTGTTATTAATAGACTAAAAATAAATAATAACACATGAACTTTGAGATAGAAGCTGTGACCTTAGCTGTGCTTTATAGCAATAAAGCAATAAAGGTATGACTTATGACTGATTACATCAGATAGGATGTCTGTGAGTCTGTCCATAAATTTCTAAAAAAAAAATGGGTCAAGAAAGCTCATCATAAATCAGAATATATGCCCATGTATAGATTCTGCTTGGTGTGCACGAACAACTTCTATAAAAGCCAAGAGGATAGACCAGAAGAGATGCAGAGAAGACCTCAGAAGTTCCATCCAGTGGTAAGAGCCTGTGCCGACTGTGACTGAAAGGCATTTTATCATCATCACTTATGCATTTGTACTTAAAGTAATTGTATTTTTATTTACATTAATATATTTTAATGAATTGATTTTTATTTTATTTTTTTATTCAAGGGTAGTGAAAATTTCATCTGGTCTCTCAGGACAAAAGGCAAGTGAGTTTGATTCAATGTGTGGATTAGGGTAGAGGAAAACAGTTGTTATAGTCTGTATCATAGATGAAAACTGGTAAAGCATGCTGCTTTAAAAAACTTGTGTATTTTATTTACAAAGAAATATGTTTAAATGTATTAGTAAGATGAATTTAAGGACTGGGTCCCATTGACCCTTTATTTACTGTATTTTTAGGGGCCAAGCATAGACACCTATTGTTCGGGCTCGACAGCCCCCCCTTGAACAAAGCCCGAAAACTTGGTCCATATATTAAACACACTTGCACGTATTAATATGAAACTCGGTACACATATAGATCTCATCGGGCCGAACAACTTTCATGCTCTAAGTTCTATGCCACCTCAACAGGAAGTCGGCTATTACGGGTTGTTTGAAAAACGTATGCTCTGGAATTTGATATACTCCTCCTAGGTGATTAATCTGATCCCCACCAAACTCGGTCAGCATGAAATCAAGACACTGATGATGCTAAATTGCCAGCGGATTTTTTATATCTCGAACGGTTTGGTCGTGGCGAGGCAACGAATTTATGGCGAGAAAAGGGAAACAGGAAATGTGTTATAATGTCTGCATACATTCATTGATGTTTATGAAACTTCAGTGGTGTGTTCGTTATAGGAGTCCGATCACATGGATGTGACTATTGTGAGACAAAGTTATAGCGCCACCAACTGGCAGCAAGAAGTGTGTCACTTTCAAAATGCATTGAGTTCACGCTGTTATTTTTACCTGATTTGCTTCAAACTTCATCAGTGTAATGTCAACACACAGCAGATGTAGACCTGTGACAGGATTTTTGATATTTCAAATATTGTTGCCATGGCAACATGTCAAACTTTAATAATATTCTTGAGTGTTTTTGAGGCTCTTAATATGCTTCAAATTGCATGAAACTCGACACGCACATCAATATTGTCAACCAGTAGACATGGACAAAGCCATAGAAATGGGTGTGGTGGAGGGGCTCAGTAGCGCTACCTTTTGACAAAACTGGGGGGGGTTAGTTTATCCTACAGTCACCAAACTCAGTATACGTATTGTTCTCATCAAGCCGGACAATTTTCTAATTTACATTCATTAGCTCCGACCAACAGGAAGTCAGCTATTTTGGTTTGAATGTTTTTTTTTTTTTTTAAAACAGGCTATGAATTTTATACTACTACTCCTACAGGGTTTATACAATTTACACCAAACTTTTTTATCTTGGTGCTAACACATTGAAGTTGTTTAATTGCAAACAGATGTTGGATATCTCAAACGGTTTGGTCGTGGCGAGGCAACGAATTTATGGCAAGAAAAGGGAAACAAAGTGTTATTAATTCTGCACACATTAATTGATTTTGATGAATCTTCGGCTGTGTGTTCGTTGTATAAGGCTGATCACATGGATGTGACTATTGTGATTCAAAGTTATAGCGCCACCAACTGGCAGCAAGAAGTGTCACTTTCAGCATTCTTTGAGATCACCCTCTTATTTTTACCCGATTTGCTTCAAACTTCATCAGAATAATGTTAAAACATGGCAGATGTAGACCTTTGAAAAGAATTGTGATATCTCAAACAATGTTGCCTTGATAACACATAAAAAAATTATATTTATTTTGGATGCTTTTGAGACTCTTACTATGCTTCAAATTGTTTGAAACTCCACACACACGTCAGGATTGTTATCCAGTAGACATGGGCAAAGCTTTAGAAATGGGCAGGGAGGAGGGGCTCTATAGCGCCACCTTGTAGTGCAGTGAATTTGACATTAGTCCTTTGATGTTTAACTGTTTTAAATGCCTATTGCCCGCTGTGCACAGTTGCCCTGAAGAGACCGGGGTGGCGGTGCCACCGGGCTTGGGCCCGCCCTTGCTGCTCGCAGCTATATTTATATTTTGTTTTTCTTCTTCCACTTTTGAGTCTATAAGAGCCCATAGAACCGCTTGTGGGAAAGTTATACAAATTTTGCACAAACATAGAGGACAGTCTGAACATGAAACACTGCAAATGTGGAGTCTCTAACTCAAACCCCCTATAGCATCACAAACTGTCCATACTTGCAATCATGCTAATAACTTTAAAACTGTAAGAAACAACAAAACTCATGCTGAATCGATTGCTCCCTATGACCTAAATTTCTGTCATGATATACTGTATACATGTATGTCAACTATTAATGTGCATATAAATACAAGTGGCCATAACTCTTGAATTGAATGAAATATTTTCACCAAATTTGACATTTCTTTTGAAACAGAATAAGAAGCAGGAAAGGGCCAATTGATGATGGTATAATAGAGCAAAACATGAAACTGGCTCTAACTACAGAACTGTTGGTCTGATTAAATTCAATTAAATTTAAAGTTGTTTATGCAGTGTTGCTATCATAATCCATGATGGCATTTGCATAAATATAGAAAGGTCTAAATTTCATCATAAAATATTAAATTATTATGATAAATCTTTGACAGTAATTTCTTAATTTTTGTCAGTAAATCTTATGCATCCACTGAGAGAAAAAAAACTCCAGTACACTTATCTACAGTGGAGAAAAACTTCTCTCTTCAGAGAGAGGTATTATTTTTCCTCTTTTTACCCAAAATAGGGTATTGTGAGTACACACATGTAATTTAATGTCTGTTTCATTCATACTCGTAGCCGGAGGATGCTCGAGCAGAAAGTCCACTAGTAAAACTCATGATCGACAGTGAGAATCTCTGTATTGAACTGAAACTTCATATATACCACAATTCATATTGTACTGTGTGCTGTCCCCTGACAACAGCATCAATTTCATCACCAGAAAGACGTATTCAATTGACATTTTTGCCTTTAATGGGCCACTTACCTGCTTCTTGCTTGCTATCTAAATGTTTATCTAGTATTGTTTTATGTGTCTGTATTCATATGTAAGCCTAAACTTAGAAATATGTCTCTTTCCTAACACAATTCATGTGTTTCATTTCATGAGTCTTGCCTTTATTGTTACATGGAATATTTATGACATTTTTAAAGGATAATTTTATATTTTCTCTCTTTAGTAAGCCGTCACCATGAGTACGGACGCGGAGATGGCCGCATATGGCAAGGCTGCCATTTACCTTCGTAAGCCTGAGAGGGAGAGAATCGAGGCTCAGAGCAAACCATTTGATGCCAAGTCTGCCTGCTATGTGGCTGATGCCAAAGAGTTGTACCTCAAGGGAACAATCAAGAGCAAAGATGGTGGCAAAGTGACAGTTGTTTTGCTTGACACTACGGAGGTGTGTTTTAATTTCCAATTCATATAGATGCTCATTAAATTATTATTACATTGTTTTCTTTTATATCTAATATCTAATTTATCAAATTTATAGGAGAGAGTTGCTAAGGAAGAAGATGTCTACCCAATGAATCCTCCCAAGTATGACAAGATTGAGGACATGGCCATGATGACCCATCTCAATGAAGCCTCTGTGCTGTATAACCTCAAAGAGCGTTATGCTGCATGGATGATCTACGTAGGTTCTGAAACAACATAAAACAGGATTTAAGTTAATTTTGTGTGTTGTTGCAATCTGACCACTTCTCGGCTCATTTCAGACCTACTCTGGGCTCTTCTGCGCAACTGTGAACCCCTACAAGATGCTCCCAGTGTATGATCCAGAAGTGGTGACTGCTTACAGAGGCAAAAAGCGTATGGAGGCCCCACCCCACATCTTCTCTGTCTCTGACAACGCCTATCAGTTTATGCAGACTGGTAAGACATTATGGAATTGAATTATATAGAATTCTTTAAGGTGAATTAGATGACGCTGTTAATATAAGAAGTATTTATTGGATATTTTACAAATTACAATCAACAGATAGAGAAAACCAGTCTGTCCTGATTACGTAAGTATTTTAATTTAATCACAGACCATGACAAAAATTAAAAATTGAAAGTACAATGCAGATGGCAAATCTTTATGGAATATTTACAAAATAGAATTTAGAAATGAAATTCTGAATATACTTTGAAAAGTCTACATGTCTTTTAATCTTCTGTTTTCTAATCTCTCATAAACCAGTGGAGAATCCGGTGCTGGAAAGACTGTGAACACCAAACGTGTCATCCAGTACTTTGCCACAGTTGCAGTATCAGGTGGTGAAAAGAAGAAAGAGGGTAAAATAAAGGTACTGTATGAGATGTCTTTTTTTTTTTTTTTGAAAGATGTTAATTTACACAAAACTATATGATATGTGAATTTGTGAAATGCCAGCAAACAGTATTTAGACATGAAATATTAAATAACTGAAAACCCTTCAAACAACACAGGGCTCTCTTGAGGACCAGATCATTGCTGCCAACCCTCTGCTTGAGGCTTATGGTAATGCCAAGACTGTGAGAAATGACAACTCCTCTCGTTTTGTAAGTTAACCACTGTTTATTTACAGTAAAGATGGTCAGTCGTGTTCGATTTTTCTATACAGAGTTTCTAACAAGAGATTATTATTATTTATGTATTATGCTTTTTTGTTTTAAACAGGGTAAATTTATCAGAATTCACTTCGGTCCAACTGGAAAACTGGCTAGTGCTGACATTGAGACATGTAGGTGTACACGATTTCATTGATCCATCCTGCACATTTGTCTTTGTCTGTCACTCTTCAGATGATTGTGACTCAAGTACATTCTCTCAACAGATCTGCTGGAGAAGTCTAGAGTGTCATTCCAGCTTCCAGATGAGAGAGGCTACCACATCTTCTACCAGATGATGACCAATCATAAGCCTGAGCTGATTGGTAGGTGCACATATTTCATTCAATGTTTCAATGCCAGATAATATTGTAAGATACTCTTTCATAAATGCTGTGTATTTTACAGAAATGACGCTCATCACCACCAACCCCTATGACTTCCCCATGTGCAGTCAGGGTCAGATCACAGTGGCCAGCATTGATGATAAAGAGGAGCTGGATGCTACTGATGTGAGTCATTGCTGTTTGAATATTGAATTATTCTATATAAATATGGCAAATCATAGATCTCATTCTTCTCTGTAATTTACAGGATGCTATTGACATTCTGGGTTTCACTAATGAGGAGAAAATGGGCATCTACAAGTTCACTGGAGCTGTGCTTCATCATGGTAACATGAAGTTCAAACAGAAGCAGCGTGAGGAGCAGGCTGAGCCTGATGGCAATGAGGGTGAGACTTGTGTGCTTTTTGCAATATATCTTGAGACCAGTCTTAGTGCTTCTGTTTTATCCTGGGCTTCAAAATAGTAACAGCTGCATCGACTGTGTGTAAAATGTTTAGTGTAAATATAAATTAGAAGTGTGCATCGCTGTGTATATCAATACATCTAAAAATAAAAGTAAAAGTACCTGGTGCCCTGAATTATTATAATTTTACACATACACAAAAGACTCTGTAGAGCTAAGACAATTTATTTTAAAATGTATTTAACAGAGGCTGACAAAATCGCCTACCTTCTGGGTTTGAACTCTGCTGAAATGCTAAAGGGTTTGTGCTACCCCAGAGTCAAGGTCGGAAATGAGTTTGTGACCAAAGGCCAGACCGTGCAACAGGTATAGTAACATTTCCAGCATGTCCATGTGTTCAATCAAAAATTCTGGCTAATTATTGCAGAAGCAGAATTAAATATCTATTCTACAGGTGTACAACTCTGTTAGTGCCTTGGGCAAATCTATCTATGAGAGGATGTTCTTGTGGATGGTCATTCGTATCAACCAGATGTTGGACACAAAACAACAAAGAAATTTCTACATTGGCGTGCTGGATATTGCTGGCTTTGAGATCTTTGATGTAAGAATGATTATTTTATTTATTTTTATGTCAAACTGAATCATATTCAGAAGTCAGTAAATGTTTCTGATATTTTTTCCTCCAGTACAACAGCATGGAGCAGCTGTGCATCAACTTCACCAATGAGAAACTGCAACAGTTTTTCAACCACCACATGTTTGTGCTGGAACAAGAGGAGTACAAGAAGGAGGGCATTATCTGGGAGTTCATTGACTTCGGCATGGACTTGGCTTCTTGCATTGAGCTCATTGAGAAGGTTTTTAATGGTTTAAGAATTTATTCATTTCCATGGTCTATTCTCAAAATGTCATATTTTTTCTAATAAACAACATTCTTTTATAAACAGCCCATGGGTATCTTCTCCATCCTTGAAGAGGAGTGCATGTTCCCCAAGGCTTCAGACACTTCCTTCAAGAACAAGCTGTATGATCAGCATCTTGGCAAAAACAATGCTTTCCAGAAACCAAAGCCTGCCAAAGGCAAGGCTGAAGCCCACTTCTCCCTGGTTCACTACGCTGGAACTGTGGACTACAACATCACTGGCTGGTTGGACAAGAACAAGGATCCATTGAATGAATCTGTTCTGCAGCTGTACCAGAAGTCTTCTAACAAACTGCTGGCTACTCTCTACCCAGCTGTTGTTGAAGGTAAAGAAAAAAAACAACAACAATTTAACCAAACTTTTTTTCTTGTTTTTGCATTTATACATGTTGCTTTATATTTGCATATCAATAGATCCTACTAAAAAGGGAGGCAAGAAGAAGGGTGGATCCATGCAGACTGTGTCCTCCCAGTTCAGGGTATGTATAAAGATGACATCACAGCAATATTGCTGTACTTGAAGAAAAAAAAGACATATAAAGCATGCCAACCATTTTCTATTCTCCACAGGAGAACTTGGGCAAACTCATGACCAACTTGAGGAGCACTCACCCTCACTTTGTGCGCTGTCTGATTCCTAATGAGTCCAAGACTCCAGGTAAATTATTAAAGACTTAAGATATACAAAGTTCTGCCATGAAACTCTAGATGGCGCAGGCTAATAGGTCCTTTAAATCAACCTGCTTGTAATCACATCATTATCTATAGGGCACAGCTGATTGGCTACTGATACAGCAGGAACCAATGAGCTTGCGTGTTTAACCTTAAAATATATTGGTAGCATTGCCTTAGCAGCGCTTCAGAAACCCTCCACCTTCCCCAGCTCCACCTGTATAGATCTGCTGGGGATAATTCATGTATGCTATATTGTACAGCAGCAGCATATCTTTCTTGCTCACAGCAGCGTGCCGTGTATGTATTGGCAGCAGCAAGTCTCGTACTTGCTCTGCAACAGCAGCAGCAGCAATAAAAGCAGCAGCAGCGTAGCAGATCTATTCTGCCAAGACCAAACATACAAGATTGTCAAACCCAATACCATGTCAAACCCAATACCCAATACTCAGAGAGTTGTCATGACAGAAATTCTGCCACTCAATATATATGATGAAGTTAATTTACCAAGTTCATGGTGTAAACTGTTCGTTATAGGTCTCATGGAGAACTTCCTGGTTATCCACCAGCTGAGGTGTAACGGTGTACTGGAGGGTATCAGAATCTGCAGAAAGGGCTTCCCCAGCAGAATCCAATATGGTGACTTTAAGCAGAGGTAAATTAGACCACATGAAAATACCATTTCCTGTAGGAGGCTCCTAATTAAAAGACATGAAGTATTGACCAATTTTCCACAGATACAAGGTGCTGAATGCTGGTGTTATCCCTGAAGGACAGTTTATGGATAACAAGAAGGCCAGTGAGAAACTCCTGGGATCCATCGACATTGATCATGACGAGTACAGATTTGGACACACAAAGGTTCATATTCAGCAGTGAACTTTCAAAGATTCAGTGATTATGATCATTTAGCCTATACAGGTTAAATCAATATCTTTTGATTTATTGTTTTGCATAAATTTAGGTGTTCTTCAAAGCTGGTCTTCTGGGTACTCTTGAGGAGATGCGTGATGAGAAACTGGCTACTCTGGTCACAATGACTCAGGCTCTCTGCCGTGGCTACGTGATGAGGAAGGAGTATGTGAAAATGACAGAGAGGAGGTGAGTATTGTCATGAGTAAAGGTGACAATACATATAAACTATGTAAACAGTAAATAATGATGATTATGCCGTTTAATGATGAATTATTCACAGGGAGTCCATTTACACTATCCAATACAACGTCCGCTCATTCATGAATGTCAAACACTGGCCATGGATGAAAGTTTACTACAAGATTAAGCCTCTGCTGAAGAGTGCCGAGACTGAGAAGGAGCTGTCAAGCATGAAAGAGGACTTTACAAAATGCAAAGAGGCTTTGGCTAAGTCTGAAGCCAAAAAGAAGGAGCTTGAAGAGAAGATGGTATCACTGCTGCAAGAGAAAAATGATCTGCAGCTGCAAGTAGCATCTGTGAGTATTTTTACTTGAATTAACTGATTTTGGCTCCATTAAAATGAGCAATGTGGTTTCCAATGAAATAGCAATCTATTTTACTAACAGGAAACTGAGAATCTCTCAGATGCTGAGGAGAGGTGTGAGGGTCTGATCAAGAGCAAAATCCAGCTTGAAGCTAAACTCAAAGAGACAACTGAGAGGCTGGAGGATGAGGAAGAAATCAATGCTGAACTGACAGCCAAGAAGAGGAAACTGGAGGATGAGTGCTCTGAGCTGAAGAAAGACATTGATGACCTGGAGCTCACCTTGGCTAAAGTGGAGAAGGAGAAACATGCCACTGAGAATAAGGTTTGAGACTGAGTTGGTTTAAGATTAGATTTAATCTCTGTCTTATATATTGATATAGAATATAAATTGTAAAATATAACCTCACTTGTAACAAAAAAAAAAAATCACACAGGTCAAGAACTTGACTGAGGAAATGACATCTCAGGATGAGAGCCTTGCCAAGCTTACGAAGGAGAAGAAAGCCCTCCAAGAGGCACATCAGCAGACACTGGATGATCTTCAGGCCGAGGAGGACAAAGTCAACACCCTGACCAAATCCAAGACAAAGCTTGAGCAGCAAGTTGATGATGTGAGTTGATAATGTAAATTAATTATATTAAATTATGTATTACTAACAAAGTTTGGGAGAAGCACGTTACCTAATTAACACGAGAGGAGCGCATTCAGTTGATCAACTCAATTAACGATAAGAGGAATATATACAGCACACTTACCTCTGTTCATTAACAGTTTATCAGCATCCCTCCACCACCCCATCTCCTCACTTCTAGTTCTAACCATTCCTATCACAACCGGGGGGAGTTCTCTAGGTTCGGGCCAAACTCCAAGCTTGGAGCTCCCATATTTTATATATAATTTTCCTGTAGCTTGAGGGTTCCCTTGAACAAGAGAAGAAGCTCCGCATGGACCTGGAGAGAGCCAAGAGAAAGCTTGAAGGAGACCTGAAATTATCACAAGAGTCCGTCATGGACCTGGAGAATGATAAGCAGCAATCTGATGAGAAAATAAAAAAGTAATTAAAGCATAAAGTCTTTGAAAACATTCAAAACTTTTATTGTTGTGTTATCGAGTTTTTTTTTTTTTACAAACTACTTATTGTTGAACACTCACAGGAAAGACTTTGAAACAAGCCAGCTGCTTAGCAAGATAGAAGATGAACAATCTCTGGGCGCTCAACTCCAAAAGAAGATCAAAGAGCTTCAGGTATTTTGAGATTTTTTTCAAACATTATGATCACTATGATCAAATACATTAATCACCCAAAATCTAATGAACTATTTTCCACCATAGGCTCGCATTGAGGAACTGGAGGAAGAGATCGAGGCAGAGCGTGCTGCTCGTGCCAAGGTTGAGAAACAGAGAGCTGATCTCTCCAGGGAACTTGAGGAGATCAGTGAGAGGCTTGAGGAGGCTGGAGGAGCCAATTCTGCTCAGATCGAGATGAATAAGAAGCGTGAAGCTGAATTCCAGAAGCTGCGTCGTGATCTTGAAGAGTCCACCCTCCAGCATGAAGCTACAGCTGCTGCCCTTCGCAAGAAGCAGGCAGACAGTGTGGCCGAGCTGGGAGAGCAAATCGACAACCTGCAGCGTGTCAAGCAGAAGCTTGAGAAGGAGAAGAGTGAATACAAAATGGAGATTGATGATCTTTCCAGCAACATGGAAGCTGTTGCCAAAGCAAAGGTTGGGAAATATTCTGAAGAATATATGTGACCTGTGCTTGCAAAATGAGTCGGAATGCGCACAGGCTAATTACGAGCTACAGGCAAAACAAGTGAAAAATTGCGATTATGGTAAAATTTGAGGTTTTTACAAAAATGAGTTTATTAAGCCCTCGTCTAGTGATCCCAATGCTCCAAATAGTAATTAAACATCTAAAATTATCTTTTATTTGTACGTTTTTCTGAGAGGTGTACCTTCCTAGATCTTTCCTTTGTTTTAATAATCATGAAAAATTGCAGTTTTTCTCTGCTGGCTTCTTGACGACTGGTACTTCCCCTTAGCACAAGTTTGGTATCGTTGTAAAGTGAAGCATACTCATGCAAAATGATCTTACTTGCACTGACTGACAGATCCAAAGCATGAGCACAAAGATGCCTGTATTCACACAAACATTATCTGTTATGTCTTAAGTGAACGTTTGGTTAACTGTTGGGGAAAAACATCTGATGTGAAACAATATATGAGATCAGTGTTAAGACAGTAGATCTTACTTTATAGGCTGTTTGTCTCATTAATGTTAATCAAACAATTATGGTATCATGGAAAAAAAATTTGGTGGTATTACCAGGGATTTTAAGGTATGCTTGCTAGGTGATTTTGTTTTGGAACCTTCAGAAAACTTTAACTAGATTTTTCTCAAAATTGACTTAGCTACACATTTGAAGTCGATAGAGTCAGCAAAGTCCTTTTTTGTCTGTTTCCAACAAATCATACATTTTTGAAAATGTGCTCATTATGACGCCAGCATGGGTCACATATAACAAGAATATAACAAGAAGTTTTTTCAAATATCTAATGACTTATATATTTACAGGGCAACCTTGAGAAGATGTGCCGCACACTTGAGGACCAATTTAGTGAAATGAAGTCCAAGAATGACGAGAACAGTCGCCAGATAAATGATCTCAGTGCTCAAAGAGCAAGATTTCAAACTGAAAATGGTAACTAATGAAAAATTGTGACCAATCATGAACAAATCAATATTATATCAAAAGTAATTAGTCAATAATTAACAATAATCATAAAAAAAATAATCAAAAATAATAATGTATTACGATTGTTCACCAGAGAATTTCTGACTGTAACAAAGTCTTATTAGAGGACTTTTTTTAATGTTGACTGATAAAATCTTATATCCATTTATTTTTAAATGAACTGATAGAGACATAGCACAATCTGACAGTGAATCTGAAACTATACAGGTGAATTTGGCCGTCAGCTGGAGGAGAAGGAAGCTCTAGTTTCTCAGCTCACCAGAGGCAAACAAGCTTTCACTCAGCAAATTGAGGAGCTTAAGAGGCATATTGAAGAGGAGGTTAAGGTACTACAGCATAATCAATACATACATATACTTGTACATTACTATGATGCAGAGATAGCTAATATTATGTGACTTTGTCTCCTAGGCTAAGAACGCACTGGCCCATGCTGTACAATCAGCTCGTCATGATTGTGACCTGCTCCGTGAGCAGTTTGAGGAAGAGCAGGAGGCAAAGGCTGAGCTGCAGCGGGGAATGTCAAAGGCCAACAGCGAGGTTGCTCAATGGAGAACCAAATATGAAACTGATGCCATTCAGCGCACTGAGGAGCTTGAAGAGTCCAAGTATGTATATTATTGAATAATATTCCCAATTCTCACAGCTATATTATAGATTAGAATTCAGAATCATGTGTATTACTTAACAGGAAGAAGCTGGCTCAGCGTCTGCAAGAGGCAGAGGAACAAGTTGAGGCAGTGAACTCCAAATGTGCATCTCTGGAGAAGACCAAACAGAGACTCCAGGCTGAGGTGGAGGACCTCATGATTGATGTGGAGAGAGCCAATGCTTTGGCTGCTAACCTTGACAAGAAGCAGAAGAACTTTGACAAGGTAAACAATTTTAGTCATATGATATTCTCTTTGTAAAATATTGCTGGAATGGGCTTTGTTCATCATTTTTTTAAACAAACCTGAAATATCTCCACTAAAGGTCCTGGCAGAATGGAAGCAGAAATATGAGGAAGGTCAGGCAGAGCTGGAAGGTGCCCAGAAAGAGGCTCGTTCACTCAGCACTGAGCTGTTCAAGATGAAGAACTCCTATGAAGAAAGTCTGGATCACCTGGAGACCCTCAAGAGAGAGAACAAGAATCTGCAGCGTAAGAACGAAACCGTTAAATTAGAAAAAAAAAAGTAATGTTCTAATTCTCAGTGAGCATTAAAAAGTAAGCACATCTGATTGATGAATGTTTATTATGATAAAGATTATATATTTCTTTCTTTCTATAGAGGAGATTTCAGATCTGACAGAGCAGTTAAGTGAGACTGGGAAAGGCATCCATGAGCTGGAAAAAGCCAAGAAGACAGTGGAGACTGAGAAGGCAGAGATTCAGACTGCCCTGGAGGAGGCTGAAGTAAGTATAATGGTTCTAGCAAGAATTCCATATTGACCTTCAGATACTATGTTGTTAATATATATTTTCATTTTGACATTTAAATGCAGTTTTTATATTTCATAGGGCACCCTGGAGCATGAGGAGTCCAAGATTCTTCGTGTCCAGCTTGAGCTAAACCAGGTCAAGGGAGAGATTGACAGGAAGCTTGCAGAGAAGGATGAGGAGATGGAACAGATCAAGAGGAACAGCCAGAGAGTCATTGAATCCATGCAGAGCACTCTGGACTCTGAAGTTAGGAGCAGGAATGATGCTCTGAGAATCAAGAAGAAGATGGAGGGAGACCTTAATGAGATGGAGATTCAGCTGAGCCATGCCAATCGCCAGGCTGCTGAGGCCCAAAAACAGCTTAGGAACGTTCAGGGACAACTCAAGGTATGTGACTTCTTTTTGACTTTGGGATGTATTAATATTTTTTTTATAATCTAAGACGTGTTATGTAAAGCCCAACAGAAAGCACATCAAAAGCTCATTGTAAAGCTTTTGTTGTGTTCAGGATGCCCAACTGCACCTTGATGATGCCCAGAGAGGACAGGAAGACATGAAGGAGCAGGTGGCCATGGTGGAGCGCAGAAACACTCTGATGCAGTCTGAGATTGAGGAGCTGAGAGCTGCTCTAGAGCAGACAGAGAGAGGCCGCAAAGTGGCTGAACAAGAGCTGGTGGATATCAGTGAGCGTGTTGGGCTGCTGCACTCTCAGGTAAGTGCATATTGTTTCCCTGAAATTAAGGAAATTGAGAGCATCATTCAAAATGTTCATACTGTTGCCTATCATTTTGTAGAATACAAGTCTCCTGAACACCAAGAAGAAGCTTGAGGCTGACCTTATTCATGTCCAGAGTGAAGTTGATGACACTGTACAGGAAGCCAGAAATGCAGAGGAGAAGGCCAAGAAGGCCATCACTGATGTGAGTAACAGTAGCAGCCAAATGCTTCACCAAGACACGTGTGTACTTAAAAAATGTGGATCTAATGAATTTCTGCATTCACGCAAAAGGCTGCATTGATGGCAGAAGAGCTCAAGAAGGAGCAGGACACCAGTTCTCACCTTGAGAGGATGAAGAAGAATCTGGAGGTCACAGTGAAGGACCTGCAGCACCGTCTGGATGAGGCTGAGAATCTGGCCATGAAGGGAGGAAAGAAACAACTCCAGAAACTGGAGTCCAGAGTAAGCCTCTTTATAGTTATGATGTGGGCAATGTGAAGTATGTTATATTATGATAAATTATGAATTAATTGTTTGATTAAAAATAATCTCTACTATAGGTTCGTGAGCTTGAGACTGAAGTTGAAGCAGAGCAGAGACGTGGAGCTGATGCTGTTAAGGGTGTCCGCAAATATGAGAGGAGAGTGAAAGAGCTCACTTATCAGGTATGACTATATTCCTCATAAGTTTGTTCAGACAAAAGAGTCCGTATAATACCTATTTTTTAGTAAAGGATCAAGACTTAATCTAGTAAATATGTGTATTTTTTGAAGACTGACGAGGACAAGAAGAACGTCGCCAGACTCCAGGATCTGGTTGACAAACTGCAGCTGAAGGTCAAAGCCTACAAGAGGCAGTCTGAAGAGGCGGTATGTAAAACCTAATAGAACATTTTGACACTGTAATTATTTATATTTGAATGCTAATTTGATGATACATGAGCCATATATAATACATACATACATACATAGAACAGTTTCTTCCCTCAGGCAATCCATCTCATGAACACTTGACAAACACGGAACACACAACACTATTACACATTATTTACTTAAAACGCTTATATTTCAAATTTGCACACATAACTGTACATACAATTGTCTTTATTATATATTGTTTTCTTTTTTTTTTTGCACTTTGTCTATCTTGTAAATTTGTATATTATTATTTTATTCTTTTTATTATGTGTCTTGTCTTGTCGCTGTTACTCTGTTGCACTGTGGAGCTTCTGTCACTAAAACAAATTCCTAGTATGTGTAAACAACATACCTGGCAATAAAGCTCTTTCTGATTCTTCTGATATATACAGTACAGTCCAAAAGTTTGGAACCACTAAGATTTTTAATGTTTTTAAAAGAAGTTTCGTCTGCTCACCAAGGCTACATTTATTTAATTAAAAATACAGTAAAA
>RJVU01073043.1:9035490-9054271 GCA_003731715.1 Anabarilius grahami
TGTGTATTTCTGTGAATTATTGTATTTGCTATATGTTCAACTAAATGCATTGCATGTCTTGGCCCCTTGTAAAAGAGATTTTAAATCTCAAGAGTTTCCTGGTTAAATAAAGGTTTAATAATAATAATAATATTTCATCTTATTTCATATAAACACTATTTCATATGCTTTCTTTTATACTGTTTCATATAAACACTTTCATGTGATTCACTTAACAACAGCACTTCTTATTTATTAATCTTGTTTGTATTGTTTCATTCACAGACATGAACCGGAATGCGGATATCATCGTGTCAAAGTTCAAACGTTCAATCATGAAATTGCCCCCGCCTGTATAAACATTCCCACCACCATCTCACATCCAATGCAATCGTCAAATTGCCCCCACCACACCTGTATAAACACCCCCAAAACCCTTTCACTTCCTGAACATAAAAACATATGACGCTCATAAACACAATCCAGAAACAGATTTATTTACATTTTTATGTCATAAAACACAGTCCGGAAACGGAAGGGCAAAAGGTCACACTTCCTGTCATAAACACAGTCCGGAAACGGAAGGGCAAATAAAGGTCACACCTGTCAAGTCATAAATCAAAGGGTCATAAATCATTTTTGACATAAGCACCATCATATAACTACTGTTTATTCTTGTTAGAAGATTTTTTTTATTTTACTGATTATGGACACAAATTAATCATGACAAACCAAATAAATTTGAACTGAATTAATTATACCATTGATGATAAGTTGATACCAAGGTATTTAAGCCTATAATTCTAACAATTTTTTATGAAAAATCATGATTGTATTTTTTTTTTTTAAAATGTTAAAGTAAGATTAATGTAAGCAGCTTCTTGCAATACTCTCCTAAATGCGTAATAAAACCTAAGTGCACACATTAGCGCTGAAATGACCGTATAGCAGCCTATAGTCGTTTTTACTGTCCAATGACAGTCCATCTCATGTCTACTTTGAGTGGCATGGGAGAGAGTCGGAAGTTGATTTGTTGCCCCTACGAGTTTATAATAGCATATTTTAACTAAATTTTCAAATGGATAAAAAAAAGAAAAAAAAGTCATTGTTTTTAAATGCTGGCTTAATTAAACTATGTTTTAAAGATGTCAATAAACAGTCTCATGTCTATTTATTTTTTAATATAGGCCTACTATATTTATTAATGTTCTATTTTATTTAGCATTTTTACATTTAACATGGATAATCAAACATTTAACATAAAACAAGTATTGCACAACAATTTTAAATGTCTACTCATTTGTCCTTTTTAAAATAATTTATTTACATTTTTATGTTTTAATTAAATTGATTTATGCTATTCCTTATTTATAAGGTGTCACAACAAATCTTGCATTCCTATTCTTCCATTCATAATTTAATAGCCATAATAATGTCAGAATTATCAAAGAAATTCAATAGGCAGACGCAGATTATCTTGAGTTTTGCATTAGTTTAAATGCGCGTTAAGGTGATGGAAACCATTGGCATACTCATGGTGTGTAGTGACCATTTGTGCGTAAAACACCATGGCATTATGTATTAGGCCCAACAAAGTCTGACAAACAGCCCTCGACATAGAAATCAGATGTTTAAACTCGTAGTTATTTTGTGCGCGAGCGTTCATGTGGAGACCAGTGTATGGGCATATACGCGTTTAACCAGTATTTCATCAGGTCTTCTGCGTCTCCTCACAGCATTTCAATAAAACGATATCCAACAACACAAATAGCTCTCTCTGTAGTCACAAGTTCCCTTCCTAATGCAAAGCATGCGACTTGCACGCTTAAGTTTCAGAAAACATCGTCATTGAAGTTTGTCTATAATTTATGTAGGCTAATTATATAATTTATATGTATTCTTTATATCACAGGTTTTCAGAACCTGTGTCACGACACTTAAAAAATGGGTTGGCATTTTCATAAAAGCATAGTATAAAATAAATAAATAAACATAATATATTTGACTTAATTGATTAACAAAGCGAAAGAAAAAACTGTGCCCAATAGTAGCCTATATACTGCTGAGTTTGATTCATTTTTGTGAGGCGCGGCGCTCCACAAACAAGTTCAAGGAAAGGAAACTGAGATGGCAAAAAGCGCATCCTGTTTTCTTTATTTTGCAAAAGCACAATGTTCTGTTTTTAGTGTGAGTGTATAAAAGTAAACTTCGCAGTATCGAATAATGTCTTACTCATATCTGTAAATTACGGAGTATTTAAGTTGTTTCTGCTGGTATAAGGAAACAAGTGCTCATTTTACATACTCCGTAGTATCCTATGTGCCGTTCAGCGTGACCACCGCTGAAACTGGTCCTGCCAAACACATTTTTACTCATGTGAAGAGGATGAACGGGAGTGAAGTACAAATCCTATTTGACACAATAAATAAAAGTTCAGCATCCAAATACATTGCTAATATGGAAACATTTGAATTCATGCCGAACGAGAGGCTTCTTGAGAACACCGGTTTTTACTTTGTTTCGCTTCAAATTAATTCGTTTGGGCTTGTTTATAGCTACTTACAAGCTTTTATTCTTGTTCTGTATATGTATATAGTTTAGTATTCTTATGCTTGGCTTGACTTGGTTTGGTCGCGTCAATTAAAAAAAAAAAAAGGAAAAAAAAAAAGGTCGTTCTTTAAAAAAAGGTTTGACAGCCACTGCTTTATATGTTGCTTATGTGTCGGAAAACACAAAACCCGGCATGGACCACTTTTGGTGTTATATGAGAGGGGGATCCCCCAAATGAGGTGCTGGATCAGATTTCGGAGGTTCCGGTTCCAGCTTCTCCCGGCACAAATTTTATAAACCAATTTTAATTATGAAAGCTGCAGTCCGTAACTTTTGGAGCTCTAGCGGTAAATAAACAAAATTGCAGGCGTCTTGGTACTGCAGGTAGCCTACTGTACTCCGCAGTGGTGCCGACTCGAACCAGTCTAATAGTCCCAATATACAGGTCCTTCTCACTCATCCAGAGTGTTGGGTCTTGTGTCTCTCAACTTTCTCTTCACAATATCCCACAGATTCTCTATGGGGTTCAGGTCAGGAGAGTTGGCAGGCCAATTGAGCACAGTAATACCATGGTCAGTAAACCATTTACCAGTGGTTTTGGCACTGTGAGCAGGTGCCAGGTCGTGCTGAAAAATGAAATCTTCATCTCCATAAAGCTTTTCAGCAGATGGAAGCATGAAGTGCTCCAAAATCTCCTGATAGCTAGCTGCATTGACCCTGCCCTTGATAAAACACAGTGGACCAACACCAGCAGCTGACATGGCACCCCAGACCATCACTGACTGTGGGAACTTGACACTGGACTTCAGGCATTTTGGCATTTCCTTCTCCCCAGTCTTCCTCCAGACTCTGGCACCTTGATTTCCGAATGACTTTGGACCACTGAGCAACAGTCCAGTGCTGCTTCTCTGTAGCCCAGGTCAGGCGCTTCTGCCGCTGTTTCTGGTTCAAAAGTGGCTTGACCTGGGGAATGCGGCACCTGTAGCCCATTTCCTGCACACGCCTGTGCACGGTGGCTCTGGATGTTTCTACTCCAGACTCAGTCCACTGCTTCCGCAGGTCCCCCAAGGTCTGGAATCGGTCCTTCTCCACAATCTTCCTCAGGGTCCGGTCACCTCTTCTCGTTGTGCAGCGTTTTTTGCCACACTTTTTCCTTCCCACAGACTTCCCACTGAGGTGCCTTGATACAGCACTCTGGGAACAGCCTATTCGTTCAGAAATTTCTTTCTGTGTCTTACCCTCTCGCTTGAGGGTGTCAATGATGGCCTTCTGGACAGCAGTCAGGTCGGCAGTCTTACCCATGATTGCGGTTTTGAGTAATGAACCAGGCTGGGAGTTTTTAAAAGCCTCAGGAATCTTTTGCAGGTGTTTAGAGTTAATTAGTTGATTCAGATGATTAGGTTAATAGCTCGTTTAGAGAACCTTTTCATGATATGCTAATTTTTTGAGATAGGAATTTTGGGTTTTCATGAGCTGTATGCCAAAATCATCAGTATTAAAACAATAAAAGACCTGAAATATTTCAGTTGGTGTGCAATGAATCTAAAATATATGAAAGTTTAATTTTTATCATTACATTATGGAAAATAATGAACTTTATCACAATATGCCAATTTTTTTGAGAAGGACCTGTAAATATAAACTCTTATTATAGGTGTGTCGTAGTGATTCAGGATAAGACAAAAACACGGTTTGGAAAATGGATTCATGATGTAGGCTAATGGTGTTTGGGGGGCGGTAAAGGACCTGGATAATGGATAGGGGGGCGTTGGCCCAAAAAAGATTGAGAACCACTGTCCTAGAGCCTAGGTCTTGGATTTCAGAGGTTCTAATATTTTTCAGCTGGAATTGAGTGGAATCGTTACAGAATTATCCCTGAACAGTGCCCAGAAGTATAGCCATTCCTGGAGTGAGCTCGAAGCCCTGATGGAGATTGTAAAAGCTACAGAACGTGTTATCTGTTTCTGATGAAGAAAAGTTAGACTAGATTACTGTAATGCATTACTAGCTGGTTGTCCTGCATTCTCAATAAACAAGCTACAATTAGTCCAAAATGCAGCTGCTAGAGTCCTTACTAGGTCAAGAAAATATGATCACATAACACCAATTTTATCATCTCTGCACTGGTTACCTTGACGTAACGGTAAACACAGGGTCAGGGGCTGTAACACTATGAAAGTGAAAGTAAAAAGTAGGGAAAGCACTCAAGGGAAGACAATAACAAATATTAAAGGGTTAGTTCACCAAAAAATGAAATTTCTGTCATTAATTACAGTTGTAGAGACAGTGCAGCGCTTCCAGGTTATACATCAGAACACCGAATCTCAATTTGGCAGATGTTCTTCACATGAGCAACACAACGCATGTGTGTGATACTGAGGCAGACCAATAATGAGCCGGCGTTCTGACGTAAAACCCGGAAACACTGCTCTGTCTCTACAACGTAAACAGAGTAGGAGACTGACAGGTAGGAGAATAAATTAAATAAAGTCCTTATTTTTGTGTCATAACATTAAGAACCACTGTAGTCACTTTGACTATTTTAGTTTTTATTTCTATTATGTTTTTACTACTTCTCTGGACCTCAGGGATGCAAACAGGTTAGGGTGAAAAAAGTGAGAACATTAGGGCGGGGGCATGCTCCGAACATAATTATTTTTTAAAGATATTTGCTTAACATGTTCATTTGTAGTTACTTTGATTTTTAAATGTATTTGTTATTACCATGTATGTCCAAAACTGTAATTTTACACACACAAAAATTTTTTTGCAACATTTCACCAAAATCAAGATTGAATAGGCTACATTTGGTCAAAAACTCATGTCATAAAAAGATGAAGTGCTATGGCTATTTAAGACAATATTGGCTGACTAGACGGCAATACTGAGCTAAACTGCAAACTGTTTGCCCTCTCTCTCTTCACCATTCCCACATCTCACAGACCTCAAAAGTTTCCACATCTCAGACAGATAAATTAAAATATTTAATGCCAAATAAAAATCCATTTATGTATTCAAAAGAAAATGTTGCACAAAGAAACAAGTTGTGGCTATGAAGCTTTGTAATGCCTAAACAGTAGTACAAAAGCCCCACAACTGCTGGCATCTTTTTGTGGTGCAGAGCAGAGACCACCATATTCCCAGAATCCTCCCAATTCATTGGTATGACTGTACCTCACAGCCATATACCTCCTGAGTAAATAAGTGGAATACATTCAATTATTTACATGGTTAAATTGAGTATTTCTATGTTTCCATAATTTGGCCTAGTTCAACTTTAGATTACATCTAAGGGTGCTTTCACACTGGCAGTTTAGTTCTAAACAGAGCACAGGTCGCATGAAAAATTGATAATGTGAAATCTGTCATAAGACCCTGGAGCACACCAGGGTAATGAACCTGACACTACCTTTAGGAGGTGGTCTGAGCTCGGTGAGTTCTGTAGCACTGGAACTAATAATCACTGTAGCACTAATCACTATGGCATGATTCACGTGAATATGAAAGTGTAGCGTGTCTGGAAGGTCACTCTCACTCTCACACAAGGACCACACGACCACTTGCTGAGATCCAGCACTGTAATTAAGAGAAATAATCAGTGGAGCAACGGGGCGACAGCTTCTCCCTCTCTGGTATACTAGAGCATACAGGATATTTTCAGGGAGAAGCGAAAATTATATGCGTCATCGGCCTCATACACAAGTAGACTGATATTATACAATAATGGAAAAGAATTATATAAATGTAAATCGATTATACTGCTTATAATTAAAATAATCTTGTTTTTCTTATACATCAGATCAATATTCTTATTCTATTACAATAAATATATTACAGTAGTGTATAATATAAAATTAGTATATTACAATAGTATATTAAATACAATATCTATATTATATTATTAACATATGCATTAATTCAAATATTTATACAATATAACATCCTGTAATAAAACAAATCAACAATTATAATACCATTTGTATGTATAAACCCATATTTCCACACATTATGTATCAAAAATGGAATAAAACATGGGATATATTCAGCACCGTACCATATGCAGGCCGCACCAAGTGCGTCACAGACAGCATAAACAATTAAATTCGATTCTTTCTCCCATAACACACTCTCTGTACCATATACATTCATTATCAGTCAACTAAATCTCTTTTCTTTTTGAAACAGAACTGATTGATCGACATACCTGTAATTAAGAGAAATAATCAGTGGAGCAACGGGGCGACAGCTTCTCCCTCTCTGGTATACTAGAGCATACTAAGCATACGATGCTAATTAGTTAGCGTCATAAAATACATAATTTAAACCAAATAACTCATTAAACAATACATTTTTATCATAGCTAACTTAATCAAATGTTACTATAAGTCAATCACATTCTTCCAGCATCAAATATACGTTTTAAACAAGTAACATCACCATACCAGGATATATATGCGTCATCGGCCTCATACACAAGTAGACTTAGGCTGCGTCCGAAAACCTAGGTATCTGTCTTGCTGCCTCGCTGTCTTATAAGAGAATGACTTGTACGGCAGCGTTTGTGCATGAAGGTACCTCACGAAACTGATTTCGGACAGACTTCTGAGGCAGCCTAACAGTTTAATGATCTACAGCAATATAGCGCGAGCTTTGGTGAGAACTAAACAAATATTTAATTATTACAGTAGTAATTTCTCGATAGAAATGATATCAAAATTGAAATATGTTGGACAAAATCGTACATTTATACACAAACTGAGCAGCAAACGCAACTTTCGGACGCCATCTTTATTTTTCTAGCTCAACTGTCACAGAATGGAAAGCACAGGATTGTGGGATATCAAAGGCAGCTAAGGATACATCCTAGCCTGACGTGGTCATACTCAATTCTAGTTCGAATATGAGTCTGATACTGCTCCATTGGGCTTTGATTATGGGGGCGTATTTCAACCGATCCAGGAAAGACCTCAAGTGGATAGACCAACAACCAATCAGAGCTACAGAGTAAGTGACGTTTGTTGAGCGACGCATAGTTGTCAACAGAACTCAACTGCACACAAATTGAGTATGACCACGTCAGGCTAGCAAAGACATCTTTCCCACCGACAAATGCCTTGATGGTGGTCCTCTGTTCCTCTTTTAAAATTAATGCGCTGTCGATGTCGTCTATAACGGACGCGATGGCGGAATCTACACATCTCAGTTCTTCAGGTTCTTCAACACCAGCCATCATTGTTGTAAACTAATTCAACCCAAGCGCTCTTTGATGACGTGGCTGATTACGTTTCTGGTGATAATCTGTCAATCATCGCCCTGACAATGTGATTGGTCCGAACAGTTCCTGTTCGGGCATAATTACTCCTCTACGGATCGAGTCCAGGCCGAACTCCCCGACCTCAAAATGTAGATACATCCATGCTTCCTTCAAAAATCGATCTGAGGAAGGTATCTGATGAGACAGGAAGTGAAGCTAACATTGGATTCGGACGTGCCTTGATGCCTTACTTCCTTGAAATGTGTCCTCAGAAGGCAGCATTTTCCAGGGCTGCGTTCAGCCCCGACAAAACGTTGCAAAACGTTTTTTAAACGGAAACGGTGGTGCGTTGAACACCCTGTTCTGATGACGCAAGAGTTGCAACTACGGCAGCTGAGAAGGACATTCTTTGTGTTCTTTTTGAAGAATTTTCGGAGCCTGATGAAATCGGTATAACTACATGTTTAATACTGCAAAATACGCTCGATGTTACAGTCACTGCCCTTGCCGTCCAGAATAAAAGAGAACATCCCAATCAAGTGAAGGGATTTGTGGAAACTTCTAATTATTGTGATACAACATTTGCCTTGCATTTCAGCATGAAAAGACAAACATTTGAGATGAAGGATAGTCCACTTCTTACCTCCGAGATTATGTTATGATCTATATGACATTATTTGACATAATTTTTATTGTGAGTATTAGGCTCAACTGATCTCTGTTGTGCTCTGATATTGTAATATTTACCATTATATAATCAGAGGAGTATAGACAAGTTTATGAAAGTGTCACTTCACAATACAATAGCAAAATATATAAATATGTATAGTATTTTTTATGTTACATTAATACCCATTGTGCGAGCCGTTGCACACGTTTCCAGGAAACATGTCGTTCAACCGGGAAACCGTAGCAAAACGTTGCGCACCTGTTTGAGCTTGAACGTGCCCCAGTTTTCGGACGCAGCCTGAGGCAATCGCATGTCACGCAAGAGGAAACCCCGCAGGTGTGTTCCACTGATAACGTTCCCTCCCCCAACAAATTCCCAAAGAAAAGTTCCGCTACTTTACGTCTGCAAGATGTCTGTTAAAGATCACTTCATCTGGAAAGCATCTGCTGTTTACAAACATCTGATATACATCTTTAAGATGTCCGTTTTACATACATTCTAAATCATAAACATCTTAAAGACATCTTCTAAACGTCTATTTGACATCTGACAGGAAACGTCCTATAGACGTATTGCAGATGAGCAAACACTCTAAAAAAATACATCTTCCAGACGTAAACACACACATCAAATAGACGTCTCCAAGATGTACTTGTGCTATCAGGGATAGGAACAAAATTTTGTGAAGTTCACTATACCAATTTTTACAAATGTAGAAAAATATAAGCATTTATAAACCAATTTAAGAGAAGAAGAAAGATAAAAATAATACAAATACAGAAAGAAATAAAACAAGTCAGATCAAATCAATATATTTTTCACACTAGTTACAAAAGCAACTCAGGTTCGCATTTGTACAGGAAGTAAAGTAACTTGGGCATGTGGTTTAGCCGATGACAACACATGAACAATTGCACTCAGACCTCAACAAACGTAACCAGTGTGAAAGCCCTTAAAGATCAATATGATGGCCGATAAACAAGCAGAACTTAATTCTGTTGGAGTGAAGAGTAAAAATATGTACAATATGACACTACAATATACTATGATTAAAAAAAAAACATGTACAGTAACATTACTCAATTTGTAAAAATTCTACATCTTACCTCTACATATCAACATACAAGACATTGTTTCCTAATATTGAGTCCAGTATTGATACTTCCATATTTGGAACATCAGCTAACAGAAGTATCCAGTGATTGTCGCTCACATTGATTGGAAGGAAAATCCACTTCATTTGGGAGAACGCCACCTTAAAATAAAAGACATCAAGAAAAAAAAGTGACATACTGTTGGGATAACATTCACTTTCTTCTACAATGTAAATATGCGATTAAACTTTAATGCTAGGAGACTAAATGTCTATCATCAGCCATTGGTTAATAAATTACATTTCACAATTAGATGCTAAGTCCCAGTATAAGTTTAGCACAGATATATTTTCACTTGCTTTGTCTTGAACACTGAGTGCTTGAAAGTTTCGCTCTGCACTATTTAAATTAATCTCAATGGATGCACAGAGTATTTGACGTACCGTAAACTCTGTGAATGCGCACGACTCGCTGTCGCTTAGTGTTTCTCACATACACAAGTGAGAGAGAGTCTGTCATACCATGTAGAAATTATAATGACACGGGATGTAATTTTGTCACAATATGGCTAATGTAGTCTATATTTTACACACATTTCGTCATTTGTCTGAACTTATCCAATTGGCGTCATTTGAGGTTGGACATGGCCCAGATAAAAAATAATATAGTAATAGTAAATAGTGTTTTTGAACCATACTATAGTAAATTGTAGTATACTGTATATATTATAGTTTTTACAACACTTTGTTAATAAATGCTACAGCATAGGCTGTTTGGTTTTTACTACAGTAAACTGCGTGTATTGTATAGTATAATATAGTTTAAAGAAAACTTAGTAGAGTATTGGGTAACGTAATTTGTTACTATAGTTGTTATATTAACAAAGCAATAGCCTATGAATTACCACAGCAAATTAATTCAAGTACGTATTCAAGTTAGTATGGTTCAAAAACACTAGAGTATTTACTATAAATTACTACAGTATTTTTTCACCCGGAGGGCTACAAGAATTATAATTAGTCAAATAGTTT
Source organism: Anabarilius grahami (assembly GCA_003731715.1). NCBI lineage: Eukaryota > Metazoa > Chordata > Actinopteri > Cypriniformes > Xenocyprididae > Anabarilius > Anabarilius grahami. Next base: position 9,046,069 of record RJVU01073043.1, read on the forward strand.
CTTAAGGCTAGATATTTCGCCTTTATGTGCAACAAGTCTTGTATAATTTTGCTCTTCAATATGAATAACGCAGAAGAGCACAACCGCAATGGCACGTGATCAATAACCTATTTTATTTAATCTCTCGCATGCCAAATTTCACGTGCATAATGTAAACCTTCGTCATAAAAGCTATTAAAGTGACATTAACTACTCCACTATATCAACAGACAAGCAGATAATACGTAGGCTAGACAGTGCTTGCGATTTATAATTAACTTTAATTTTAAGTGTAATTGTTTTTTATAGGCTATCAACCACACAGAAACACGACTGTCTCAGCGTATATTGTATAAGTATGAGCTTTATATGCATTAATGAGACTATTTACTCGTGTAAGCATTAAAATAAAGAAAATGTGTTAACCTGGAATTATGACTCTGAAGACTTTAAACTTTATAATCATTTTATTTTGAGCAAATCAGGTAAAGAGGTTGAAAAACACCAATTCCAGTGTGACAACACCCCAAAATTGGTAACCGGCCCTTTTTGTTCCGCAGAGACCTCCTTCTCTCAAAACTGCTGTTCAGAACTCTATGGGTGACGTCACGGACACTACGTCCATATTTTTTTACAGTCTATGGTCATCATAGATATATATCTATGTATGGTCATGACAGTCTGAGGACGACAGCGCCAGACTAACAGCCTGAGGCCGGAAGTGGGCGGAGTAACAGTCTCACGTCGGATGTGGGCGGAGTTAGCGACAAACAAACAAACAATGGCGGAAGAAGAGAACACGGAAAAAAGTTTCTTTGTGTTGTGTTTTTAATCGATCACGTTTATTTGTTGTGTATTTATTCGATCGTTAACTACGATAGCCGAGAGAGCTCAACGCGCTGCAAATGAAGAAAACATCTTCATCAGTTTGACAACACATGCGCTGCAAAAGTCCACAACACTTACAAATAGTGAAACGCGCTGCAAATTCCACAACACTTACAAATAGACAAACGCGCTGCAAATTCCACAACACTTACAAATAGTGAAACGCGCTGCAAATTCCATAACACTTACAAATAGTGAAACGCGCTGCAAATTCCACAACACTTACAAATAGACAAACGCGCTGCAAATTCCACAACACTTACAAATAGTGAAACGCGCTGCAAATAGCACATACCAGGCTCAGCGATCTCAAGTCCTTCTGCGATGATCTGAATGATGATGATGATGTGACGATAATGATTAGGGTACTTTTAGAATTAAATTAATAATTTAATTTGCCCCGCAATAATTTATAGTTCATCATGCATAACCGACGCGATGAGATTATTTTGATTATTTGACTATTTAAGAGATATAGGTGTTACTTTAAAAAAAAAAAAAAGTAACACCTATATCTCTTCTAATTTTTTTTCAATACGTATGGGCCACAAGAGAAATATTAAGAAATAAATTAAGTTTAAATAGTGTTATCAGAACATGTTGAAGTAGAGCTCTCATCGCTGAGTTTTTACTTTCACTTTCTGCAGTGAATAATTGACTGGGATTTGAGACATAAAATCAAGTAAATTATTAAAAAAAAATATATTATTTATTATTAATCATTTATTAATAATATTTTAACGCAAAATAATATCCCCCAAATCATTTGTCCTGGCGCCGGGACTGGCACAGACCACAACGAAAATGTTATAGGGAAAACATTGACGTACCTGTCTGGGACCGCTGGCTGGGATTGTTCATGTTTACTCTTAGGTGGTGTATGGAAGGCCGTTTCAGCATAAAAACGTTCCAGCGTTACTCGTCGTAATTATATTTTTACTAGTAACAATTAAATTAAAGAGCTCTATAATTCAATTTTTACTAGTAACAATTATGATTATAGAGCTCTCTAATTCAATTGTTACTAGTAACAATTCCAATTAGAGAGCTCTACAATTCATTTATTACTAGTCATATGTCTCCATTGACTTCCATTCATTTTTAATTATAGAGCTCTGTAATTCAATTGTTACTAGTAACAATTGGGATTATAGAGCTCTCTAATTGAATTCTTAGTAGTAACAATTGCAATTATAGAGCTCTCTAATTGAATTCTTACTAGTAACAATTGAATTACAGAGCTCTTCAATTGATTTATTACTAGTAAAAATACACATTAAAGATATGTGTAATTGCAGAGCTCTATAATTGAATTACAGAGCTCTCTAATTCAATTGTTACTAGTAAGAATTCAATTAGAGAGCTCTATAATTGTAATTGTTACTAGTAAAAATTGAATTAGAGAGCTCTATAATTGTAATTGTTACTAGTAAGAATTCAATTAGAGAGCTCTATAATTAAAAATGAATGGAAGTCAATGGAGACATATGACTAGTAATAAATGAATTGTAGAGCTCTCTAATTGGAATTGTTACTAGTAACAATTGAATTAGAGAGCTCTATAATCATAATTGTTACTAGTAAAAATTGAATTATAGAGCTCTGTAATTGTAATTGTTACTAGTACAAATTCGTACAAACTAGTACAAAGTACAAAGCTCTTGAATTTAATTGTTACTAGTAAAAATATAATTACGACGAGTAACGCTGGAACGTTTTTATGTTGAAACGGCCTTCCATAGTGGTGTGCACCTGAAAGGTGAGTTTTTTCGTTTTGTTTGTTAACATTCTGATCTGGAATATTTTATTTTTGCTTTTGAACTGTAACATAAAACAATACAAGATGCAAAACACATCTTACATGTCATGATACACAAGATGAGAAAAAAGGGAAGAGAAATGATAAATTACTTAAAATAAGCATAAAAACAAAATTTATAATAAGATGGGTGCAGGGTAAAGTCAAAGTCAAAGTAAATTTTATTGTCACATCACCACACATGTGCCTTGGAGAGTGAAATTCTTGTGAGCGTGTTCCAAAAATTGCAGAAACAGTTAACATATACCATACAGACATATAACTATACGGACTGCAACAGGTAAAAATGTGCAATATGCACATACATATAGTCAGTACACACAGTGTACTATTGACATACTTACAGTTAGCACTACACATTATACACTATACACAGAATGGACTTCTACATTATGTAGACATATATACGCATAAAAATATGCTAAGGTGCAACAGATGTACATGAACTGGATACAAAAATGGATGTGCATTGGACGGTATCCAGTAACAGGTATCTTATTGTTTTGAGTGCAGTGTGTATGTATAGTCCAGTGTTGGGCTGTTAAGTTAAAGTGCGGTGTGAGCATACCATTGTGGAGTATGCTGTAAGGTGTATTAGTTTTGACTGTTCATTAGTCTGATAGCCTGAGGGAAAAAGCTATCCCTAAGTCGGCTAGTGCGGGCACGGATGCTGCGGAGACGTCTTCCTGAGGGCAGCAGAGAGAGCAGTCTTTGGGACGGGTGGCTGGAGTCGCTGATGATCCTCCGGCCTTTCCTTATACACCGCCTGGTGTAGATGTCCTGGAGGGAGGGAAGCTCACCTCCAACAATGTGGCTGGCAGTTCGCACGACCCTTTTCAGAGCTTTACGGTTGCCAGCAGTGCTGTTTCCGAACCAGGCAGTGATGCAGCCCGTCAGGATGCTCTCTATAGTGCAAATGTAGAATGATCTGAGGATGCTGGGGCTCATTCCAAACTTCCTCAGCCGTCTCAGGAAGAAGAGGCGTTGATGTGCCTTCTTCAGCACTGCGTCAGTGTGTGTAGACCAGGTGAGATCCTCACTGATGTTAATGCCGAGAAACTTAAAGCTGCTTACCCGCTCCACAGGTGTCATGTCGATGGTGATGGGTTTGTGTTCTCTGCTCTGTCTCCTGAAATCCACCACCAGCTCCTTGGTCTTGTCGATGTTGAGTGAGAGGGTAATGTTATATACAGGGTATATTTAAATACAGGGTATTGTTATTAGTACAGTGTAAGACCTAAATCAAAAAGAGAGTCCATCTGTTCTATTGAAGTATCTTCCATATAGCTGATAAAGGGTTGCCAAATTTTATAAAACACTTTACTTTTATTCCTTAACCAGTATGTTAGTTTTTCCAAGGGTATACAGTTGTTGATCTCAGATAGCCACAAACTGATGGGGATAGCAGTATCAGATTTCCACTTTATTGCAATGCACTTCTTGGCAATTATTAGCAGAATTTCTGTAAGGTTTATGGTGTAAACCTGTTGAAGATTAGAATTGTTATAGTTACCCAATAGGCATACTTCTGGATCCATTGGAAAATTGACTCCATGAATATCAGAGATAATGTTGCATACTTTTTGCCAAAATGAACTTATGGACAGGTCCATGTGGAATGTAAAAATGTTCCTTCACCCACTCCACATCTAAAGCAGAGAGGTGAAATTTTTTATTAAACTTATGGAGTTTTGATGGTGTGATATAAAGTTGATGAAGGAAGTTAAATTGAATCATTTTATTTCTACCAGAAAGACTCGGGAGGCAAGATAACGTAACAATGATATTTATTACCAAACAGCAAGCAGAATATAAAAGGTTAACGTTCTTTGGCGTAGGCCCCGTCCGTGGCTCACATCCTGAGGGATGCAGACTTTGCGTTTCCGGCCTGAAGCTGAAGGCAGGGGCGTAGCCGACCCCCGGAAAGTATGGACAGGGACCATCCTGGTGGTGGTGGGGAGGATGGAGGTGAAGGTTGGCGTCAGCATCTGCAAACTCAGACATGTGTAAGTACCGATCTTTTACACTCCAAGTGTTAGATAATGATTGGCTAGATCTTCCCGGCAGAACTTGCGCTAGAGCTCCATATCTAGAGTTCAAGTATGATGTAGCACCATCCCTAGTTCACCCTTATGTTCCATCATCTATGTTAATGTCCAAATCTTGTTCCCATTTGACTTTAGATTTATCCAATTCTGTTAGTGGCTAATTTATCGTAAGGGAGTAATGTATTCTAGAGGTTATTTTGTATAAAGTTTGACTCGAATTGATAAATTGCTCCAACTGTGTAAATCTAGGTCATTTCAGTTGGGTTTAAACTCTCGCAACTGCAGATATCCAAGGAACTCCTTATTGCCTAAGTTGTATTTGGCTTTAAGCTGCTCAAAAGACATCAGTATCTCATCCTCAAAACACTGTTCTAAGTGGGAAATTCCTTTATCGGCCCATATTTTAAAATGTTTGTCTTGGAAGAATTTTTGGTGTAGTCTATTATTCCATAATGGTGAAAACAATCAATTCTAATATGCAGTCCCTCCACTGACCACAAGATGGTAACATTCCTTACAGAAACACACAAAATATTCTACTTAGAAATATTCTAACCTTTTTCTAAAGAAAACATTAATGAAACTTATTATTAACAGAGAGCTAAGCTTAGCGCAGAAGTTTAGCGGTCTGGAAGTTGTTACATATGAATCAGGTACGATGTGTTAAAATTGTACTTTTCACTTCATGGGTTATTGAAGCACCTCAACGCAATTATTCTAGTGAATATTAACCTGTGGTTCAGCTGCAAACGGCGTGTGGTTGCTGCTTCTAACGTTACATTTCTCATGGCTGGTCAGATTGGACTAATCAACATACTGTAATAATATGTCATGTGCCAGTCCTTAGGCTGGTTGCATTGTATAATAATTATTATAGGTTTTAAAGCATTACAGTTTAGTGTAGTAATGTGACCAATGAGACAAACAACCTCCTGATAATTGGATCGAGTAAGTGGCTATTTGAGCTCACATTACTTCCCTTGGCAGAAGACAACTTTGTCTTCCCAGTAGCTAGCGAGTATTCAGCCTAATGTTCCCTTCCTAAGTTACACTTGTTGACCACAAGACAAGAGGGAGCACGCTAATTTTTCTAACTAACAGAAGTTATATTTGATAATTCCTTTTTACAGTTCCAGCCAAAGGTTCTGATACACTCGACTGAATGTTTCTTAAAAAATTACACTTAGTGTAAATAGACACTTAAAGGCTTAATTGTACAAGAGTGAAGGAGAAGCATAAATAATGGACCCATTACTTTAAAGAATCTAGTTTTGTGATTTTAAAACACTGCATATTAAAACTACTTCTTTTTTGTCTTCACTATTATTCTAAAATGTGGTCTATAGTATCAGTCATCAGGATGACTATTTTTTGTTTCCACTTGGAGTCTACATTTAATTTTCTTTAACATTTTCGTTAAAGTGATGAAATAAAAATGGCATTCAAAATATAGAATATTTAGAAAAAGTAGCATAACAGTATAGACTGACACTTGTTAGGAATTCATACACCCTTGTTATATAAAATATCAATTGATCTATGAGTCATTATAAATTAATCTCATTGACATTGCATCAGATCACTCTAGAAAGTATTAAAAGAGTAATCTTTGAACTCCTCCACTAGAGAGTTTTACTTTTAAGCAATTCTGCAACAAATGAATCTGATTAATTCAATACTTACAAAAAATACGCTACCATTAAATTAAACTATATGGTACCTTTAGGTTGGTTATAAAGAAATTGACTTTGTGAAGGGCATCAGAGCCAATTATGTCATAATGTGTTGCTATTGATAATTTATTTGAAATTATTTAATATACAAATATACAAAGCTCAGAACTGCAGTTAACTAAATTATTCTAGGTAATCAGTTGGTGCTGAGTTAAGCTTACAGCTGTTTGTTCGAACTCCTTATGGCTAGCAGTTGGCATGCTCAGAAATAAATGTAGCTTTGACAGCGGAAACTAGATAGGGAATGGAGGGTGTCCGGTTCAGACACTTTTCATATGTCAGGACAGGAGTCATTCAATTGGGGTCACTGTACCCAAGTATCATAATTTAGGACCTTATATGGAACACGACCAATAAAAACAAACTCTGGATGTCTTGATAAAAAGGTATTAAACACTATTCCTTCAAACAAGATAAACAAAATAATCAAACATTTAAGACTTAAAGAAAATGTAGTTCGAAAAGATTGTTCTTTCTACTGAAACCTTATGCAGCTGAATTATTCAGTTGGTGAATGATAATTTAAAATGTTAACTTTGATTTAAAAAGTTAGAAATGATAATAAAGCAAAATTATATTTATTTATCTACTCATAATGAAGGTGGTTCCATGAGTTTTAATATAAAAAATGTTTAAAAATTTAATGTACTTTTTTTAAATAAAATTATTTTAAAAATTTTTTTTTAGAACTCAAAACACAAAATATGCTATTTGTAAATCATGTTCTGCTTTAGCTGTTAATGTCTGGGCTAAACACTATATCTCTTGAAGGTATTTAAGGCTGTGAGTGATGAGAAGCTTGATAGCTGTTGGTTTGTAGCTATCAATTATTGCTGTAGAGAAGCCTTAATGAGCTGCTGAACTCAGACTATTTACACAGTGAGAGCTATTCCAAAACAGTAAAAAACACAGCAGGTGTGAAGTTGTCAACCTCTCATCTTAATGCGTTTTAAATGTTAAGAGTCTATGAAGCCAAGCTGCCTGACTGCATTCTTCTCCAATAAGTTTTGCCATGTTACTGACAGTTCTTTCATACACAGAGTGTGAACACACTCTTGAGGGCATTAAAATTCAGGCCTGAATGTACTACAGTATATCTATGTACAGGTCATTCACACTACTGTCCCTTACAAACATCTTGTCACTACCATACCTTGAAAATGTCTTGTAAATTTTTTTTACCCACCTTTTGCCTCAGATAAATAAAAAGTTACTACATAATTGTTATTATTTTATTTAGTTTCGGGCAGGGTTGTAACCATCATAGACATTGACAACATTCAGAATAGCGGTTGATTTTTAAATGTATATTTTTCTATAGGATTAATCACAATAATTGAACAAGGATTGACCCTACCCTCCAAATTTTTTTTGAGCCACTTGCATCACACAGGCATATATAACGTGTCCTACAAGAGATATGGCCAAGAGAGCAAGTATATATACAGTGGGTACAGAAAGTATTCAGACCCCCTTACATTTTTCACTCTTTGTTATATTGCAGCCATTTGCTAAAATCATTTAAGTTCATTTCTTTTCCTCATTAATGTACACACAGCACCCCATATTGACAGAAAAACACAGAATTGTTGACATTTTTGCAGATTTATTAAAAAAGAAAAACTGAAATATCACATGGTCCTAAGTATTCAGACCCTTTGCTGTGACACTCATATATTTAACTCAGGTGCTGTCCATTTCTTCTGATCATCCTTGAGATGGTTCTACACCTTCAT